>VZRR01010273.1:0-33267 GCA_013398015.1 Oreocharis arfaki | reverse complement strand
GAAGGGGGGGTAGGGGGGGTTGGGGATGGGCATGGAGAGATGCCCGGGGTGCGACGCCCCCAGCCCAACGCTCCCGCCCTCCCCCTCTTCCGAGCATCCTCCGCGCCCTCCACCGCGCCCTTTTCTTTTTTGTTACATATTTCGCCAACACCCAACTCACAGGCACCTCCACCTGCCCGGGGCGGAGGAGCCCCGCGCTCCCCGGCCTCCATCGGTCGCCGCCCCCGCCTGCCGCTCTCAGCTCCTCTGGCCCGTGACGGCATAACTGGGGGAAATCGGTCATTTCTCATCTCCGCTCGGGGTAAGCTCCATTCCGCCCTTTGCTGGACTGCGGCCGCCGCAGCCCATCCCCGCCGCATCCCGCCCGGCAAGCTGCAGGATCAGGACCGGGCTGGCAAAACTTCTGGGTCACGACGTCGGGAAGCGCCGGGGCCGCATCCCCCGTTTCTCGGGGCGACCGCATCCCTCCTCCTTGGGGGCCGCATCCCCCCTTCCCGGGGCTCCCGCGTCTCCCCCGCGGTTACTCACGATTCTCCCGGCCCGGGGCCGCCGGCAGAGGCGGCTCTGCCCACCCGGCCTCGCAGGGCTTGGGCGTCTGCAAGGAAAAGGACAACAACCATGGTTTCTTGCAGGCTCTGGCGCAGCCTCTGCGATCCTCAGCCTCAACGCCCGTATAATGTACTCGCCCAGTTCTACAAAGCCCCCAGCAAACTGGACTGAAAACCATTATGCACATCATCATGAGGTAGCTAAAGCATACCCCTGTTCCTTCACCATAAATGTTCCTTTCTTTTTGCAGCCTGCAAATTGGAGCTGGCTTCCTGGACCAGAATTTGTCACAGTGTAAGATGTGCACGAGGAAGATGCTTAAGTGTGGTTTGTTGTTTTGTTGGGGTTTTCCCCCCCCCCCATAAGAAATCTGTGATTTGCAGATTTCTCATCTGAGGTGTGAAACACTCAGAGCTGGCTCGTCTTCCAACCTGCTTTACCTTTATTCTAGGTTGTAAAAATCAAGATTGATGGGGTGAAATTCCAGTGCCAAAAGAGGGAACACCTTAGAAAATAAGCCCAGAAACATGATGTAACATCTGAACATGTCTCTTAGTCAGCATTTACTGCTGGCAACATAATACCACTGTCCTATCATCTTGTCCTCCAAAATAGATGAGCTGCTGCCAGAAGATTCAGGATGGGGACACATACAAACACTTCCCTGGCAGGAATTATTGTCTCTGGTGTTTGCATCCTTGATGAAGGAAGCCCTAATTTTTGAGATGTGCCTCCTTCTAATAAGCATTTTCTACCATTACCTCCATTCGTACACAGTGAATAGTAAATTTTGACAGCTGTCACTCATTCTTTAGCATTTTCAGTACTTAGGCAGGAATTACAGAAATGGCAAAAGTGGAAAGTTTTGACAGCTGAAACACAGGTGAGATCAGAATTTGCTGCTTCTTGTTACAGCCAAAAAAAAGTGTGATAATATACACACACAGTAACACGATTTTTCTGGTTATGAGGATGTACGTGTACATCTAGAAATAACCAGCAAGTTCGTTGCCATGTGAAAATCAAGTTAATATTATAAATACCTGATAAATTTAACTACACAGCACACTTAAGGCCTGGTTCCCACTTCAGACAGGATCACAGGTGTGGTTGTCTCTCAAAAATGTTAGAAGTTTAGGTAGGATAGAGTAATGAAAAGACATAAAGTTATGCAAGAAATAAAATGAGGCAACTCTTTCCTGGGAATAGCTATATTCCAACTTGGACTAGAACAATTTTTTCCACCTTCTAAACAGAACGTTACTGATACATGAGGACCCTTCTGCCTGGGAGTGAAACTCCTCACATCCACGATCTCAAAGAACTGCAACCTTTTCCTCTGAAATCCTTGCACAGACACATTGGTGACATGTTTGCTCACGGCTGCTGCAGCCATACCTGGGCCCTTTAAGGGTTATACAGCTGCTCTCTGGCCTTTCAGAGATGTGCAGGCACTGCTTGCACTCTCTTGTTAAGAGTCCAAGGACTTGGGAACATCTTCTTATAGCAGCAGAGAAATAATCAACTCTCAAAGCTCAAGTTTCAAAGGCTCAACCTGCTTTGTACCAAACAGGAGTGACCAACAGTATTAAAGATGCTGTAGCTTCTGCTCATGAAGATCATTGTCCTCCTTTTTTAAGGGAGGGAGAAAACCAACAAACAATTAAAGACCACTTGATTCCTCCAAAGCACTCAATTACAAAGGACAAGTAGTACTAAGTAACACCTAACAAGCAAAATATCCATTTTCTAGTCCTACTTACGCTGGTTCATCCCTTTTTTTTTTTCTTTTTGGATGATCCCTGATACTTTCCTATCTTAACCCTTCACCTACGTTTTCTTGCCTCATTCTGTTTGTTATGATCACACAGGCTCAAGATGCTGCTTCCTTCCAAAATCTTTTATTTTTAATAAATTGCTAATTTCATCAATCCCTAACCCTACAGCTCCTACCTACCATCAGTCTTCCATATTTCCATCTCTGTCGTGTTCTCCTGGGTAAGTATCTGGGGTTTCAGCTGTTTATGTTGCTATTTATTAAAATCTCTGCCGCATAATAATAACCAGTGCTGCTTATTTACTCGTTCTCTTGTTCTTCTACTTGGAAAAAATCTCCAAGAAGTTGTTCCTGTATGAAACAGCAAATATCAACTCAAGAAAGAGGCTTTGGATTTGAGAGACTTTCTGGAAAACTTGTGAACTAGAAGCCAGTGAAATTAAACTAATTCATGTGCATTCTACTGTTTTTCTACCTGTGAGAATACTTAATATTCTGCATTCTAGTATTTAATAATATTCATTATTCAAGAAATAGTCCTGGCATAACCCAGAAAAAAGTAGTCAGGAGTACAAACAATCTTCTTTTGGTTAACAGTTTTTAAAGCATGGCACAGCATATGTGTTACTAACAAATCCTGAGAAATCATTTGCTCTCTCCTGAAACACATCCATCCACGATAGAAGGGAATATCTGTGCTCAGGTCACAAGAAACTCAGTTAGGCTCCCATAGCAATTCTTACTGAATTCAACAAAATTCACTTTATCCTAATATCTCCCTGTAAGCAATCTGCTGCCTTAGACACGCCTTTTTGCCATCTCCTGCGCCTTCAGTCTCCTTGTATTTTGTCTTTTTTTTTTTTCCCTTTTCACTTAGCCTGGCATGTTTCTCCCTATTTCAGATGTCCATCATCCTTGCATTAAGCGGAAGGAAAACCGTGAATATCCCATGTACCTTTTAGAGGCCATTATGGGGTAATGCACATTATACACTGTATTACAACTGCATTCATTCATCAGCTGTGGGGGTGGTGCAGCAGGAGAAAGAGGAAACTGGGACACTCTGGTAGCCTAGTTCTCAGCACATCCTTCATGGTGTGTGGAGAGTATCAGTGGGCTCCCTATTCCAACACTTGAGCTGAGTGGAGAGCTGGTATCACAAAGCTAAGGAAAGGCAGTAGTGCCTGAAAGCCCTGCACAATGCATTCAAATCGTGGGCTGCAGCGTGCAGTCCCCAGAGTTTTGTCACAGGAAGAGGACTGTGAAGGCTTAAGCTAGTATTTCTCCTCAATCTTGAAAGTAGCCGCAAAGATTTCTTAAAACATGCTCTTGTTTGTTTTTTCTTTGCTCCATCAGCTCTCCAAAGCACACAATTTCACACCACTGCTTATTCAGAACAGCTCCAGGAAAAAACTTGTCCAGCAAGAATTATCCCCTCCCTCTTTTCACATATCCACATAGCATCTGTATCTAGCACCACATTCCTGTGTTCAGAAATGCAAACACTTTTCTGCCTCTGCTCTCCCCAATTACCAATATTACCACTGTCTGCTCTAGGATACTATTGGGAAAAAACTTTGTGGTTACTGGATATAATACACCATTCTCTGTATCTTCCCTTCTTAATGCTTATGCTGCAGAATTTCCCTAACAAGACATGCACACTGCATCTTTTTGTTTTCTTCCCTAATCCCTTTCTAACAAAAAAACCAAACCAGACAAAAATTTAAAATAAAATTGCAAATGATGCACTGAATATGAGGTGACACCAACAAGTAACTGATGTACTGTACTAATATTAAACAGCAGGATATTTTTACAAAGGCCAGAAAACACCTGATGGCCCAAGCCAAGGTGAAAGAACCCTCTGCAAAAGCCGTTCTTGCCCATTTCAAACACTGAAAATGCAATTCACTCTGCTATGTTAAACATTGCCTTAGAAACAAATCCTCTACCAAACAGAGTGTCTCTATGTGAAAAGCAAATGGAGCCAGCAACTGGAAAACGAATCCCCAAAACAGTCTGTCATGGAATTATAGTTTCCCAATATCCATTCAAACCAAACATCCAAGTCAAACCCAAACAGAATAAATGAAATTAAATTATCAAAAATCATAGGAAAAAAATTGGATTTTATCTCAAAGGCAATGCTCCCATCTCCAGTGGAAGGTGAACCTGCATGTGCAGGGCAGTCTTTAGGTGGGTTATTTTCAGATGGTCTTTTTTTATTGGTCTTTAAGGTCCCTTCCAACCCTAACCATTCCATGACTTTTCCCAACTGACTGCTACAGAAAATCCAGTTTCAGTTTCACTTCTCTAACAGTCTAGCACAGCAGTGCAAGGAACAATCTTTCAGTGACAACACAAAAGCTCAATTAAAAAAAAATGCTCTTTCATAAATCAAAAATCAAAAGACCACAGAATGGGTGCAGTTCCACCAAGCCACCAGACAAAGCTCACTAAAATACAGCTGGCAAGGTACATACCTAGCACTACATTAAAGCCAACAACACATTGACACCATAAACAATATCCAAAGAGATTTCAAGCAGCCATTCCGTGTCTGGTACTTTTCTGGAGATGGAGTTGACTACATAATGAGCACCAAGTTTTCATTTTTACCAATTAAATTTTTTAAATTAATTTTATCCAGTTAAAACTTGCTTTGTTAAAAAATACAATACTTCCAAGAAACTTAAGAAGTGAAAAGCTTTTAATGAAAATAAACGAGGCATTAAGGGAACACCTGATAAAAGGAAATTCACAAATAAATAGGAAAATTGTAAGTTTTGAGATCTGGGATAGCAGATGATTTGTGGTCATTTATTAAAAATCATTTTCCCTGCCAATGTCCACACAATTTTTTTTCAGAGTTAAAAAATCTGCAGTCTAAAAAATTGATTGAAAGTATTCCACAGTCAATTAGGAACTTCACATCAGTGAGCTTGGGCTCATTTACATAAGGAATAGGTATTTCCATGGGAAGAAGTCCTGAAGTTCACACCAGGAATTGGCATTAGCTCCAAGCTTTTCCACTGGGTGGTGGTAATGAGATCAAGAAGTTCAGGAGAACTGGTAGCAGAACTCAGAACACCACCAGTATTCACTCATATATGTATTCATTCAATCATTCTGTCTCTCCCTCTATACACACTTACCTACCCTGTGTGTACGTGTGCCACACTGGAAGTCTAGAGTCACAGTAATGACAGGATGAATAGAATAGTTTCTAAAATTTTTAAGGGCTGGACTGTAAAATTAATCTTAACACAGTTTGCTGCTTTAGCATTCAGTTGCATGACATAATTTTCTCAGTGTAAAAGCTGAAGAGAGTTGAGGTGAGACAGATGACAGGTCAGAAAATAGCACTATTTATTCTTGAATGAGCGAGTATAAATTAGAGACCCACTGGAGAAAAAAACCTTCCAGAGATTCATATTGTAATACATTTCATCGAGTTCAATATATGACATGCTATGATGGCTTCCTTTTTCATGTGATCTGTAATTGTCACAGAAAAGAATGGAAACTAAATTAAGAATGTTGTGTTTACTTTCCCAACGTTACACATTTCAGTGAGATCCATTTTTCAAAATGGGAATGTTTGGCATCATCTGAAAATCGAAGCCCTTTACAATATTTATGGTTACGACCTCCCAGCTTAAGACACCATAAATCACGTTGGGCATTAACTGGTTCACTTTCACAGGGCACTTGTTGTAACAACACCAAAACACACTGCAGTATTAAGCGCGTGCTGGGGAAGGATATTTCTAATGTTATATAATATGACTCATTGCCATACTTTTAAAACCACCCAGTTTTTATGAATTATAATTTAAGTACTGGTAGATATGTGCAGTCCAGTAATAGCCTTGAAGTGCTTATTTCGGCCCTCCTGAGTGATGCTTGACACTATCAGCTTACTGTCTGAACGGCACTGTTTATTCATTAGAACAATTTTTTTTCCCCAATAACTAATGACTTACCAATCGGTCTGCTGTAGCAAAAGAATATAACTACAAATAGGCATGTTAAAATACTATCATAAGAATTTAATCCAACCTTCAAAATATTAATAAGTTATGTGCTTAGTTAAAGATAACCATATCAAAATAGCTCGAGTGCATTATAGATTACTAGCCTGAAAAAAAATCATGGTAAGAAACAAACTCAGTATTGCTCTAAAAATAGGGAGGATTTCCAAAGCCCAGTGTATCTGGTTTGGCATTTGGACAATTAAAAATGTCTACATAATTCATTTAATTAAGTAAGAACTTACTCATTACTCCAAGCTATATAAATCATGCCAAGTTTCATCAAACGCACATTTCCTTGAGTATCTGTAAGACCTGTGTGATCAGAAGACAAGGCAAAATACTATTAACAGCAATATCAAGACAACTGCCATGGGTAAGCTAGAAATCTGTGTCCAAACAGCAACATGAGCAGTTGTTTCTTCATCCAATTTTTGAGGTGCCTTGGAGCTATGTTGCTCTTGCTTTGCTGAGCGCTGAATTAACAATCCTTCTTGTCTATGAGATAGGGGGATGCTGTGTCATAACTATTAATGACTACACATTAATTTAATTAAAATAATGAGCAGTCTGACATAATTTATTTATTATTAGAGTGGAAAAAGTTAGTTCCATGATTTTTCTGCTCTACAGCTGTGTTCACATGGCCTTTTGGATCAACAGTTCTTTGTGATAGTTGGAAGGATCATCAAAGATAAACCTTCTCCGAAAACCTTCTCTTAAAAGACTGTCTTCCACTTCTTTCTTTGCATAATCATGATACAATATATGCATACATATATATAAATATATATATATATTTAGATAGTTAGGAGCTTTATTTTCTACTTTCATTATTGCTATGTGCACTCCAGTGTCACTTGACATACTGCTTTTTACCTTTTCTCCACACAAACCTGAATTTAACACAAGGTATCTCTTATTGAGACCTACACTCAAAATAATGCATATTTGCTTTTACAGAATTTCAGTACTGACACGTCCTAAATATATTGAATTACCCTTGAACTAACCTTAACATCAGCATTCCCACTAGAACTAGTGACCCTAACACATTCTAAATGCCTGAAGAAAAGAGGAAAAGAAAGTATAAAATGTTTTAAAAGTCAAAACACAGCTGAACTATTCCCTGGGAGCCCATGTGCTGCAGTCTTTACAGGAAAATGCATTTACTGTAAAAAAACAGCCAAACCAAAAAAACATGCAGAAAGAAAAAAAAAATCTGTACTCAAATTATCACCACTGTGGAAGAAATCAGATTATGTTTAAACTTGCTGATCTTGAGTTAGTTTGAAAACAAGAAAAAAAACCCAACAAAGCAACAACCAACTAAACAACCCACCCCCAAAACCAACAAAAATACCTCCACCCTACTTGTTTTGAAGCCCATCTTGGAATTTGTACTTTGTATTTATTAAGCCTGAGCCTGGTAGACTCAGCCACTGCCAGGAGGGTCCCTCGCCCCCTCATGACGCCTAAACTCGCCACTTTTAAATGTCTTTGCTGCTACCCTTTTGTCAGCTGCAAATCACCATCAATTACTCGACCTAACACTGAAATAAAATAATCTTCAAGCATTTCTCTCCCTTTTTTATAAATACTCATGATTTACTTTACTGCAAGACACTGAAGCCTCTCTAGCTTCTGCTGGTAAAGCTTTATTGTCATTACTTTAATGCTCAAACATAAATTGATTCCTTGAGCTTCCTAGTTATTTTTGTATATCTTCTCTAAATTCCCTCTGCTCACTTTCCAGGGAGAGTAATTCTCTTATAAAAGCATATTTGTATCCAAATGACCATAAGTTTAATCTACTTGCAGGCAGATTATATTTAAAGATCAACCCTTAAAGACAGCAATTTAAGTTTGTTTGATTGGATATTCATCTCCATTATGTCCTCCATGTTATTTTCAGAAAGCAAAACATGGATTAGTTTTGAAATAACACTGTAAAGGTTGAAAAGCAGGAGCTGTAACAAAATCGTCTCACTGAGGGACTTTGAGAATAAAAATAATGTTCAGGGAGTGCCACTGCAAAATGAGATTGAATATAAGGATGCAGGGCACATGTCTACCTCTATGCTGCTGCTCCCTCATCTTTCTGGCTTTCCACTCATGTAGGTTCTCTGCTGTGGGCTGACATTGGCTCTCAAGGCTGCCCTTGCCCTCTCCCCTCACGGCCAGCAAGCCCATCCTGTCTTTTTATAGGTACCACAGACTCCTCACACCCACAATTTGCTCTTCTCATTGCTTAAATTCCAGCACAGTCAATTCTTTGACTGTAACTGATGCTTCATTTTGCAAAATATGTTTTCTTATAATTTCTCATTTGCAGTTTACTCACCCTTCACATGAGGAACTAACGAGAAAGCCGAGAGAAACCCAAATACTATTTGTATTAATTTATTAGCAGGAAGCCAATTTTTGCTCAATATTGCAACTGTGTATTTTGGATTTAACAGAACATTCCTCAAACTGAAGGCCAGCAGAGAAGTAAGTGGATTTTGGACAAAGCATTTTCTGCCCTCGTGAAAACAGCAGCAGGAAACAAACTCCAGTGGTCAAAATTGGATCATAAAGATGAAAAACCATATGTGTTTCTGGTCTTTAAATTGCTACTCTACAGAGTGATAAGAGACATCATATAGAACCTTATCAGGATTTAATTTCCTAACAGAAATGAGAAAGGAATGTGCAAAGCCCCTCTTATATGATCTAGCATTAGATTGCAGTACATGATAAAAATATTTTAACTTGCGTATACCTAAGGAAGATTATATTCCATCTCTTCTTCCTGAAGATGCTTTCTGTATACAAATCCTTTTAAAAATAGCATATTTCTGGTTTGCGGTGCATGACTGTCTTCTTCAGGAAATGTTTTCTGGCAAAAACCTCCTCACAGTTACAGTATCTTTTTAGTGCTTCTGTAATAATACCTTGTAAAATGCTCTTAGTATATGAGGTTTATGAATGAAACCTGTCAGAGTATATGTACTACAAAAATGATTGCTAAATTTCTTTGAAATTTAATTCTTAGCTGTAGTCTATGTCATAAATGTTCTATACTGCAAGCCACCACCACTATGTGAAAAATCTGGTTTGTATGTATTTGTAGTTTGTATATACTTCTTTGCCATGTCATTCTGCATCCCTTTACTGACTCTTGTATCCTAAATTATATTTACTGAATACCCCACATTCTGTTCTATTTCCAGTCTCTACCAACTACAATGTTATTGCCAGATAAACTCAAATTTCCAATGGGTTCACTTGAGCAATGTTGCCCTTTTGATCAAGAAAATGAGTACATTTTAACACAAATTTTATACTTTTCATATTGTGATATATTTACTGCAGGGCCACTATAAAGAGCATTTACAAACAATGCAGGCATGTTCAGCATCCGTGTAGGGCCTCTGGGAATAGCAGAGACAAGCAGTGCTCTGGATTTGGGAGTACTTGCTCTGCTGGGTAATAGGCAGCATTTTAAGACGAGTGGCCATAGGAAATGAGGGCTCCCTCCCTCAGCTTCATCTTTTTTCTGCTCTGCAGATTTTGCAGGTTCTCCTCCTCATGTTTCTAACCTAATCTAATTCTTAGAACCTAAAATACCTGTCACAATGGTCAGAACAGAATTATTTGCTACTGTGGCTGTGCTATGCCATAACAAGTACCACTCTCATTTTACAGCACTACTAGTGCCATTAAAAGGAATAGTTTTCCATGGCCATCTTGGATTTTTGTTAGGTAAATTTAAAAAGGCTAATTATTAATAAAATGCACTGACCTATATGCCCCTGAACAGACTATGGCTGTGACCATCCTACCATGGACTCGTAATTTCTGAGTCCCATCCCCCATGCTTAAAAAAAAAAAAGCTCACAGAAAGCATTTTCAGTATGTATTTATGACACTGCTTCCTAGAAACATCTCTGTGAAGGGTTTGGCTCTTTCTTCCTGGCTCTCCACATCTATTGGGATGATGAAGCAGATAGGATTTCCCACACTTATCTCCGGTATGTCTCCTGCGTCAGGCTGTTCTGTGACTCTGCAAAGCACACTGCACATCTTGGTGCTGTGCCAAGCCTGCCTGGGAAGCCAGACTTTCAACCAGCTCCTCATGCCACAACCAAAATCACCCGACCTTACAGAAATACACAGCTGACTATACTCTTAAATATGTTTCGGCGTGAAAAAGCTTCAGATAAGTAAAAATTTTAGCAAAACCTGACCTTTCCTTGGACATACTTCAAGACTAACTGCAGTGTTATGTTCCAATTATAGAAACGCCCCAAATGAATAAGCAGATATTTAAATTTTACAGATACCACCCTAAGGAAAATTTTTAGTTAAACATAAATGGTGTGATTACCTAATGGGCATAGCAAAATGTTAGGAAAATGAAGTGTTTGGATAAAACAGCAACGATTAATTTTTCATTTAATTTTTTTCTCAAATATAACATGCTTCTGGAGATCATACTTAGTGAACATACTCGTGGTTCCAGGCCCACACAGTATTTTAATTCCATAAGGTGCGTGGGAGGCTTTTTTAAATCCACATAATTTTGTGTTATTTTCTTTTTACATGTTAAGTTATTATCATCAGATGGAGGGGAAATTAAACATTCTGAATGTGTTAAAAGCCTCGGTCTTCTTGACTCCTATTACCAACTGCTAACTATTGCTAAACTCATCCATTTTTGGAACATGAACAACCTTGATAACATCAGATGAAGACAAAATAAAAATAGAGCTTTGGCAAATCCTGTGATTTGAATTCCGGTATCTCGGAACACCGTGTAAAGCTCCTGGTTGCCTTTGTAAATGTAACTCACTATATTAACATTGAAGCTAACTCATTTCCTAACTTTGCTAAGAGCAGCCAGAGCTATAGTCATGCTGGAATAGTGAGGAACTAAATAAAATCCAGGCTATGAATATAGCTGTGATTTGTTTTTTCCTGGGAAAGGTTTTGCAAAAACCTTTCCAGAAAAGGCTTTGTGAAAATTATTCCTAAACAACTTTATATCTAGTCTTCCTTCCTTTTGGGGTACATTTTATATGTTGCTTCCTCCTTTTTCTGAGAGTAGACAGTAAAAGCCATCTTTTTCCATCACCTTAATTATTTGGCTTTTAAGATGACTGGGATTAAAGAGCATTTCTTTCTTCATACAGTCCTCATTCAGACTTAAGGTCCTGTACAGAGCACTTGGATTTTATCACTACTCAGACACACAGTCATAAAGATGCTTAATGAGCAGCAAGCCCAGTTTTTGCTTGTCTGGGTCATGTTTACATGACATGACTATGTATCTGATGCCTTGAGAAAAGGTCCCTGGAGCACAGTCCTACACAGCAGGGGAAATTCTGGGCTCTTGAATAGGACAGACCTGTCTTCACCCACACGTGTCTGCAGTACGTGCTGATACATACAGGGTGGCGACCCTGGTTTTCACAATCCCTCCAGCAATTTGCAGAGCAAACAGGCTCTGCACAGACCTTCAGTAGGATGAGGAGTGGGACTCCTGTCACTGTCACATCACAAACACAAGGTTGAAAAACTCCACAAAGACAACTGGGTGAGCTCAAGCACCCTCTGCTCCAGCTACTCCAGCTCCTGTCCTCAATGCCTGCACTTCTCTGTCTGCAACACACTGATAAAGCCTCTGCCAGACCACAAGCTCAAAAGGATGCTCTGATGAAGCAAGAATGTACATGTTCTATGGCATCACACCAAGGTGCAATCTCATGACAAGGTGGATTATTACATATGCAGGATCTATATACAACCACTTTTCCCCATTTCACAGGTGAAGAGTTGCCTGAGGTGGCGCAAAGCAGCTGGGAAGGCTACAGGAGGTGCTTGTGTTCCCAACCCTTGCTGGGTGGTGGGAGAAGCAGCATCCCTGGGAGGAGTCATGCTGGGACAGTGCCACAGGTTGCAGCCAGTGAACAGCACAAGCATTTCCATCACACAGCCAAGGCAGTCTGTCCTGCTCCTCAAGGCCCAGCTGAAAAGCAACCACTCAGGTGCCTGGGCTGCCCTTGGGTCCCAGCTGGCTCTTCCATGGGTGCCATAGCCTGACAATGAGCACACAACATCTCAAAAAATCTCCTCAGCTGCCTTCTGACATATAAACATGCAAAAAACAGTGACCATCAGAAACAGCAATGATAACATCAGGGAGAGGCAGATGTAGATTTATAGGTATAGAAGAGCATTTTATGCTGATGTGGGTACAATAAAAACAATTCCAGTATGCGTTACGTAAAATCCTTTACTATCCAAAATCTTATCAGCTCCAGAAAATCACATAGGCTTTAGGTGTTTTACTAACCACTTTTATTTGGTGGAGCACTATATAAGTCTCTTTGCTACAAGGTGAGAAAAGATAATAGGTAATTTTAAAAAGCATGGAATACTTTAAGAACCACCAAAGACCCTGAATTAATTCGATTTCAGATTTAAAAAATAAAGCCTGAAATGTCAGGTGATCTCACTGCAGTCATAAATATCTGGAAGTTGTGTTATTATTTAATTTTTTCCTCTGTTCATAAGCTTCTTAGAACAGAAGCACATTCTCCAGAGATCATTGGCTTACTGTGTACCTAAAGAAATCAAGCTACAGTTCAATTATAGTAAATATATTTCATTTCCCCCAGGAATGGGCAGGTGAGAGGGCTTAAGTTCAAATGGAAATTAGATTAACAATAATAAGAAAGTTATTTAACCCCTAATTTGTATAGTGAGGTCCTTGCACAGCTTTGCAAGAGCATTCACAACCAGTGTAGAAAAGAAAGCAGATAGAGTATATGTGTTAATTTTTGTTATGGATTTTAAATCCACTTTCAAATCCTATCAGTGAACAATCCGCTTCCATTTGGTAGCCATGTATTCTCTCAAGTTCTTTAAATAATATTTAAAACCTAATGTAAAGCAACGTGCAGCATTTATTGACGTCCATCAGTATCCTATAAAACCACCCAAAACATAAGATACAATGCAGCAACAGAAGATATTTTTTCCACTGGAAAAATTACAGTACTTCGGATACAGCCTTTACTTTCCCTCTGCCAATTTTGTTTCACCATAATTTTGATGAAGTTTCCAGATATGAGTGGTTTTGGGGTTTTGGGTCATTTTATCCTGTAAGGTCTAACAGAAACCAGTTTTTTTCCCCATTTCTTTTAAAGCTCCACAACATGTTGAATGTTACACTAGGGATAGTTTTGCTGTTGCTGGTTTTGCCTTCAACAACATTGCAATTTAGTGATCCATAAAAATGGTAAGGCCATACTTCTGGAAAGGACACTCACATCCTTAAATGCACACCACTGAAGGGCCCTAATGAAGCCAGTGAGCACCAATCTACAGCAACTGAGGAGAGTAAGCCTTAAAACTTTAAAAGGGAGGTTTTAGAAACCAAAATATATAAATGCAAATCTGTTGGTAGTAAACAAAATCAGAAACTGGAGAGCTGGATGGCTTTGCTGACTGCTTTAAAATCAAGATTAAACCAGAGGTTGTCTACAAACAAGGCTACCTGCTTCACAGACAGAGTGTGGTACATCAGAAAGCAATTCAGTCAGAGGCCTTAGCACTCGTTTTTGTTTGAATTGCAGTCAGTAGCAGCCATTGACCAATAACAGTATTTAAATAGCAGGCAAGCAGTGTCACTGTTGGGCAAGAAAAATGAACCAGCAAAGATTAGGAAATACACTGCAGTGGGAAGACCGCTAAGCAGAGGCATCAGTTATTTAGGGATTCAGTCGTGCCTGCTGCCCACAACAACAATAACAACTCTCTCTGCTGTATTTTCAGAAATGAGCTTTCTGCCAGCAGTAACGCAGCAGCTGCAAACTCCACTAAAGATTTCAGCTTAATTGCTACAGGATTCCTCCAAGCCCTGCTAAGCATAGACCTTACAAGGACTGACTCGTGGCTCTGGAACAGAGTGTGCAGCATCCTTGCTTCTCTCTAACCAGAGCCTTTAGATGTAGATAAGCTCCATTCAAGCTCTTGACATGCTTGAAAGCACCACCCCTGCTATTCCATCTCCCTCCAGCTCAGATATTCCTGTAGGCCACACGCAAAGACATATCATTTCTTACGGTTTGTGCTGGCATCCTACAACCCACAAAAAGCCTCTTGCTCAAGCACACGGCAACACATTTGTTGCTGCCTCCTGCTCTTGGAGTTAATCAGGACTACTGCATGTTTCCCCAAGAAAGGAGCCTTCATTGTTCAGCTGAGAAACGTAGATACACACATACATATTTTACCCATATAGGACAGATATATAGATATCTGTAACTGTTGCAGCACTTTCACCTCCAGGGAATGCATAAAATATTAATACTTTTATAATGTATTGCTGGATTGCAGTGTATAATCTTATAAAGGATCTTACTATGATTATCATACTAATAAGTTATACCCAAGAGAATCTGAGGCATATAAAAAGCATAGTCAAGCTCTTACAGGTGAGCTCTTGTTTTACACCACGCAGTATAAAATACCCAAAAGAATACATGGATCCCTGCAAACACAGGCAGGAAAAGAGCAAAACCCTCTTGACTGGCACAGGGATAAGCTGCTGCTCAAGGAACTCCCTGCTCATGCTGGTAATTTCCTCTGCCATGTTCCCTGTGATTGATTTTCACAAGTAGGAGTAAAACAGAATCATGCAAGCTGGGACACTGCCTAGAAAATAAATCTTTGAATTCAGCTGACAAAATGAGTCAAACAGCAATATCATCAGGACCACGATACAGCTTAGGTCGCCTTGCCAAAGAGCAGGAGAATCTACTTAGGAACCTCACTTCTAAAGAAAAGCAGTTACTGCTGACAAAATGTGTTTTTAATGGTAAATAGTGCCAGGCTGGGAGTGCTGGTACAGCCTAATGACATAAGTTAATGCTGTATCAACTCAAACCCCAAAAGGTTCTGGAACAATAGGTCTGAGTGACAGAAAAGTGCTTCTTTGTGCACTATTGAAATCAAATGAAAGGGAAAAGGAAAGGCAAATAGGTTACAAACACATCTGAAAGGAAATTTAATAGGTGACATTCACCACTCCTTTTCCTTTCACCACTTCCTGACAGTTTATTGTTCACATCTTGCTCAGGGCTACCTTTTGCCTATTCATAAATGGTCCTGGTCCCTCTGAATAAGCTGTTTCTAGCTACCATTTCCCTGTGCTTTTAATGAAGAACCTTCTTAGCTATCACAAGGCTACTTTCCATTCAAAATTAAACTGGCTGGTTAGTCAATACTTAGAAGTAGCAGGAAAACTGTAAAGAGGAAGCTATTGTTCTGAATTCTGTGGTCCACTTTTAACAGTGATAACTTGCACTGTTCTCTTTCACAGTCCCTAGAAACAAAGAAATCCCCTTCAAGATCATCTCCTGATGTGCAAGTATAAAAAGTTTGCTAATAGTAAATAGTTACACTTAATGGAGAATGGATGAACAATATCCCAGTGGGCAGCTAAACACGACACTTCATTCAGCTCAGTGTTATTGCAATAATTGCCACTAGAATAAGACCTATAAATGTATTTACAAGTAAACGTGTTCCCAACATTTGCAATACATGGTGCTGTGGGGGTAACACAACATATAAAGAAAGCTAAAAATCAAAGCCAAATCAATTTGCCACGTACCTAGAAAGTCATACAACACTAATGCCGAAATAAACAATGCCATTATGTCCTATTAATGTAATTCCCTCCTCTCTTCCTTTGGACATACAAACCTATTTCCCAAACTCACAGCATCTCTATTTTCATCCCTTGCTGGTCCACACATTGCAAAAGAGGTTAGCACTTGTGCACACTAAGTTTGCATCACAATGCTTTCATGCAAGAGGTATTTAGGGGGAGAACAGAGATAGCCCAAGGGGCAAATGTCTCTGCACCAATTTCCAACACTCTGGATGGAATTACTACAGGAGAGAACGTACTATTGCTAGAGTAGAGAAATGCCATCTGATGGAAAGGATGAGAAACAAGAGGTGTGGGGAGGTGTTGAATGTTTTTTTGGTGTTGTTGCATATCCAGGTGAATACTTTTAAAGATGGCAGCTGTAAAAGCCAAAGCCATACATACAATTTTTCCAGGCAATTCATTTTCAAATCTGCCTCCATCCTTTTCCAGTCATTTCACCGAATTTGCATGCATCCATAATGAATAATCCAAATGTACAAATAGGGTTTGGAGTCAGATGACACGCTTTTTAACAAGAATTAATGCCACATAAAGGAGCTGCAGAAGCAGCCCAAGCCCCACTTTCTGACTTGTAAACCTTCAACTCAAATGTTCTTCCTCCTTTCAATGTAAAGGAACTAGTAGAACATGGAGCTCTTTTACTGACAGATTCGCAGCCCTTCTCTCAAACAGGGAAATCTGAGTGAGACCAAAATACGATTTAAGAGGTTTGCAATACAGAAAGGTACTATAAAGGTCCATGTACATTAATTCCTGTATAGCGTTCCTGGAATCATCTGGTGAATTGGATCAGTATATGCAGCTTTTGTCTGTCCTAGCAAGACAGAGGCCAGATTGGCAGGCTGAGCCTAAACTCTTCAACTCATGATGCCCAGGTCCACAGAGCAGCTAAGCTACTATACGACTGACGGGCTGGTGAATTTCTGTGAAACATGCTCTTCTACTTGTGGGATTATATATTTCAGTAGAGTTGCTCTCTGTCTTTTTATCTTCATTTTCGCCATCTGATCAGGGCTCTCTTTGCTAGTACAGGCACCCTTTCTTTGACTTCCAATAGAATAATATCCAGTAATAACCTACAAAGCAAGGCTTACATACTGATCACTTTGACTATACAATCTCTAACATCAGAAGTTACAACAATTTCCTCTTCCTATTCCCTTTCTTCTCACTACAGAAGTCCAAATTTACATGCTTTACAAAGAGAGATTCACCTGCAGAATTATCGGGGAAGAAATTCTCAGGAGAGAGTTTGCTCCGGCATCTGAGGCTTACTATTGCTCAGCCTCTGTGACATCTCATTTCTACTGCTGTCACAAGTACCCTATGTTATATGAGAAACACTCTTTTATTTTTTCACTCATTGCTTGCCCGAAGGAGACTTCAAGTAACGCAGATGCCCACAGTAACCCAATACCTTAAATCCATGTTTATGCAGTGCCATGCTGGTATCATGTGGAAGCACTGCCCCACTGCAAAGCACCTAAAGATTCAACTCCAGTGGGCGTCTTTAGTGATGACCAATAGCTTCCGTATTTTATTTGCATCAAAAGCACATATACTGTATTTCGTGTTGAACGTAACAGTTTTTCCTTCCACTCAGTGAATGGATGATAACAAATCATCTGTAAACCTCTACAGCCAGCAGATGCAGATATGCTTTCTCTCCCATTGAGCTGTATCTGAGGGCCATGAAAGTACAACCTGTTCTCCCCACCTCTCACAAATCTTGAAAATAAAGCAGTACCAGCTGCTTCAGAACGAATAACAACAACATTCGTTTTCCCTTAGACAAATATAACTTTTATACCACTTATACTGTTTTCCCACTTTTTTGCCCTGTAGTCATCTCTCTGCATAAAAGACTCTCAAATGTGATGTGGGTAACATAGGAGGATAGAAGTATTCATCACCACATGCCAGGAATAAGGCACTAAGGAGAAGAGGCTAAGGGCCTGAGAGCATCATAAATCAAGCTATGCTTAGGTTAAAGAAAAAAACCCCAACCAACCAACAGAAATCTCTTCTCAGATCAGATTCTTTCCATCCCAAGGGTTTTGTCTACCACATATGCCCACACATACCCTCAGAAGCCAAAGTTTTCTGCTTTTCCCCTTCTGTCACTGCTTTCTGGATTAAAGTCAGCACCATCCCAACAGCTCCCCACAGCCGCTCCGGCTCCAGGACAGGCAACAGCCAGCACTTGGCATCACATCCTGCAGCTCTTAGCACATCCTGAGAATAAAAGGGGAAGAATGAATCAGCTGGTTTAGAGTTATAGCATATCTTGGCCATTAGCAGAAAAAAACTACAGGAGACAGTGCTGATTAATGCATTCCTCCTGTTTCTGCTTCTCAGTTAATCTTGCAAAGGCTTGTCTGTCAACTCCTGTACTTCCCAGCATCCATGGGGTTTCCTATGACATAATTATCAAAATGCAATTCAAAAAATGTTTTCTTGCTCTTCACCATCAACTATATTTGTAGAGGACATTATAGCTCAGGGAAGAGGGAAAATAATAATAAATCTGTAGCAGCAAGGACAGCAACTAACTGCGTTCTCATAAGCACTAGGAGTTTTATTTGCCATACTAACGATGAGATAAAGTTGTACCATAGGTATTCAAAAGAGCTTGAAAAAAGGGGGAGCAAAATACTTCTTCTCTTTCTCGCAAAAAGAAAATATGTGCCTCTGATTTTAGGGGATTGAGAAGGATTGCAGCATGATTGCTGTTCACCCAGTCCCAACCCTGAAATGGAAAGCACTGAAATACCCATTTATTTCCTTTCCAGCTACATCACCTGGGAGCTGAAAGCGTGTTACATGCTGTGATCTCTCCTTGTTTTCTTGCAGGCACGGCTGAGGCTGGTGGCAGAGGGGATTAGGCTCCGAGCTCCACTGGCTCCAAGTATGTCATTAGGATGAGTCATAGTGAGGAAGAACTGTGGCTTTTGGTGACTCACATGATGGCTAGTTTGGAGTTTAAGCCCTGTGTTCAATCCTTAGCTTGCAATCCCTTCAATAATCTTTTAATATGAAGTTTAGTTCATATACAGGCCAGCAGAGCTCCCTTCACTAAAATTAATTGGAAATGGATTGTGAAAAGCCACTCACATTAATCACTGTGAACAGTAAAAAGGAAGTATACTTCTTGGGGTGGGTTTTTTTTTTTCCATTTTATCTTTCTAAAGCATACCAGAAGGCCTGCTAACCAAAGTCAGCACAGTGCAGTCAGACCCAGCAAAGGCTTTTCAGAAATCTTTGTAAGCACACAGCATCCCTGTGTCACCAGAGGTAACAAACGGCCTGATCTGGGCTTGGGCAGAAAACAGCCCTTCAAGGCAGCATATCCACTCATTCCCCACCCCAGCCTCACCTTTCTCTGTCCTGGAGACATAGCCAGATGGCTTAAAAAATGTGTGGAATATGACATATTAATTATAGATCACCTGCAGTTAGACCAGGAGCTGCCTCTCTGAAGAATAAGGGAGAACAATTAAAGAAAAAAGGATAGGCTGGTTTCTAATTTTCTGTCTCCTCAGATGGCACTGTGGGAAACAGGAGCAGGGAACAGACTGGATGACAGGCCAATTAAAGTTGTTCTTCTGGCCTGGGTGGTGCTGGCACCGAGCCCAGATCTCATTCTCCTGCCATCTCCTTTGTGTCCTATGGCATCTTCCATCTGAGGAAAAGCATCTCCTGCACCCCCACTGAGCCAGCTCGGGGCTCCAGCTGGCACTTATGTTCTAAAGTTTTGGCATTTGCTTCAGCAGCTTGCTGGACTCCACATCATCCTCCACCACGACCAAGGAAATGATTTTGGTACAAAGGAAGTGGCTTGAAAAGTGCATGCCACTGCTGATCTGGAAACGATCCCCAACGCACCAGCAGAGCTGGTAAGATTCTGGAGCATCCCATGGCCGCAGCTGACTTTACAAGACCAGCTGTCCATCCCCAGGGGCTGTAAGACTACACCAGATTAAAAGTTTCAGCTTTGCAATAGATCTTTACTGTACACTTTTGGTCAAAGTGGAATTATCTTAGAATTCCAACCCGTAGGTTTTCTGATATTACCAGTAAATGGTTTCATTCTTTGCATGACAGTTATTTCAGCTCTGAATTGCTCCCGATCAGTCAGCTTAATTCCATCAATAACAACCTCATAAAGGACCTTAATCTTGCAGTAATGGATACTAATGGCAGCTTACTCTGGAGTAGCCTTTAATTAAAGCAGTTTAGCCTCAGTTTTGGTCACAGCCGAATGCTAGCCCGCACCACTGAGGTTTTCCGCTTGAGATCCTGTAGCCCAGGCTTCCGGAGCCAGCCATGCAAGCGGAAAGAAATTGTATTTGTGGACTGAAGTGGGAAACTACTCCCAAAGGTGTCTGAAAGATTTCTTTAGCCCTCAGCAGCAAATATGCTCCACAGTTGGGTTTTTTTAATATGGACAGCTTGTTTTAAACAAATCATTAATCTCTTTTTCAGTGAAGTTTGGGGATCAGAAATAGAGAGCTATCACAGACACCAGTCCAGATTCAGAAAAGAGTTCAACGGAACAAAATGCCTCTGTTCCCTGAACATTCTCCAGATTTCACCCATTCCTCAAAAGAGAGGGTGTTTTCCAACAGGTCTGATTTCAATCAGACTCAAGAATTAAATTTTTCCCTTTTTTTCTGCCCCTTTCTCAAGAGTTTTCCATGCAACAACGTCACAGTTTATCATTGTGGGGTTTTTTAATGTCCAAGGTTTTTTTGCTCTCTCATCTTCAAAGTGATTAATTTCTCTTTTTCTCTTAAACCTTTAATGAGTCTGATGCAGAAAACGAAGAGTGCAGATTGCCATGGTGGTCTGGGCAGCCTTCAGCAGCCCAAACAAGCGACTGCTCCGCGGCAACCTGAGTGCTGCCAGCACAAATGCTCCACGAGCCTGGGAGGAGACAGATGCTGCCATTTTATTACAGTCTTCTATAAATGAGGCTTGTCATTAAATCCAGGAAGAAAACAAGGACTGGCACAATGTAAAAAGATGAAAAGACATGGAGTATTTTGGGGAAAGCAATTTATAATGGAAGTGGAGTTACTGTAGATGCAAAGTCTCAGACTAAGGTAAAACTACAATCAGTTTAAGATGATATAGAGAAAAACCTTAATGCTCTCCTTGAAGATGAATATACCAAAATTTTCCCCACTGATGCCATACTTAACCAATGTCAGTTTAAGTGATCAGGCTGTAAAACATTAAACCAATTAACTTCTCTGAAACATTTCCTAGCCAGAGAAATGCAATGCCGAGCTGTAATAGCAGCAATCACATTTTTTAACAGGTAATTGAATTAATTACTGTAGACATTTAAATTTCATAGCATAAGATAAGCACAGAAATGTTAACATCCAGATATTTCTATCACCAAAGGCAAGTGCTAATTTTTCCAAGTCAGTATTCCCATGGCAATTTTGTTACTGCCAACAAGGGGTATGAGACAATGACACACATCAAGTGTGTAAGATAAGAGGGAGAAAGGGCATATCTAAGTGCCTGCAACTTTTTAATTCAGAGAACACCAGAAAATAACAGATAGACCCTTACAGTGATGAAAACATGCTGTGTACACGTCCCTTTGCATCCATTGACATACTCCAGAAAAGGTTACATGAAGGTTATGGAATAACCCCTTCTATATAGATTTCTAAATTGGAGAAGACAGCCATCTCTCTGGAATGGTCTAGGAGTGGGGTAGTCTCACTTGACACCAGCATACTAGCTAGACAATGGATCTCCTTAATTTTAGGATGTGAAATTACTTGCACCTCTTGCCCTCTCGTTATTCCCACTGACAGAGTCCTGCCTGTGCCTATAGACTCAGAAATGGAAAAATAAAACCAGGCATAGCTCAATGCATTACACAACCTGCTTCTTCACTTGCAAGAACATTTCAGGAAATTTCAGAAATTATATTGTTCATAAACATTTTCAGAATTTTTCTTTTGGTCTAGTATTTATGTTTCTCCCAGTTTTCTACTCCAAGAACATTGCCAAGCAGTCAGTGACTTTCTCTGCATTAGCAAAAGTCTTCTGATCTTCTGCCTGATAACCAAATTTTCCCATATTACTGTAAATCCATTTTCCTAGAGACTCAAACATAATTATCACACGCTGTAAACTTGAGATGCTTCAGCAACAAAATTGTTAAGTCAATTTATTTTCTGGGGATAGATGCACATATCTACTTTAAAAATGTTTGAACTTTAGCAAGTACATAGGTAGGAAAGATGACCAAAATTGTAGCATTTATTCTGTCTTGAGGTATTTGCTTATGTCTCTATATACAACAGGTAATTTTTACAGCAGCGAAAGCAGTTTTTTATTTTTATTTTTATGGGTCAAGAATGACAAGCCAATGGCAGATTAAGTTCAGCTATGTCCTTGAAGAACTTTGTAAGAAAATGAGAGTTGTCTCTGAAATTTTGGGAAGATTTACATATTGTATGAGGACAGCCTTCCATGAATTTTGAGTAAAGAAATAAACCTATTTGTGGTACAGGAAAAAAGTGGTAGAAACCATACAGCATGAACTGTACCCAAAAGATGACCATTTCCTCCTCAAATACAGTAAAAGTGGAGAAATAAAATTTCTATTTGATGTGGTTCCACATGGTGAGGAGGTCAGACACCCAAGGTTCCTGCACCATTACCACAGAAGTTAAATAAAATTTTGACTTCTTCCTGTCCCTGTGAATCTGCCATCAACAGAGCTACACCAACATCTGGGACCACCAGGCATCTTTCACTATCGTTTTACACAAGGAAAAACAAGGTCAAAGAACCTGAGATTTCCACATCTTAGGAAGCTCTTCATAAGCGTATATTCAACCTGGCTTGGAATATCCTCACAGTCACAAAGCAATTAAGAAGAGTCAAGTACTCAATCCTCAGGCTCAGTTACCAGGTTTGAGGATGCTAGTCAAGATCTACAGGGCACTTAGGGGTGAGTTTTCTTAAGTGGCAACTGAAGCAGAGGAGAGGCCCTGGAGTTTAGTCAACATTATCATCATAAACCGAGGACAGACAGCACAGACACAGCAGAGCCCCAGCACAACACGACCTCCCACACAGAATTCTGAAAATGTAACTAAATCTGAGCCCCACCGCTGCTCCAGAGCAGAGTGGCCCAGAGGCCAGAGCACCTTTTTCAGCATCCGTCCCTACTGAGGGAGACAGGATTTTTTCCAAAAGGCTTTAGTCTCTCTGCCTCTGTAGTGCTGGTACTGAGAACATAACAATTTTACTGAAGTGTTTCCGTATCTTCCACTTTAGAAAGTGTGTTCAATGCTCAGGATAGACCACTAAGAGTTAAAACCACTGTGGCTGGAGCAGTTTTATAACCAGTAAGACTGCTGGCTGTTGTTGCTTTGCCAGGCATCTTTGGTACAGTACTGAGCACATCTCAGCTTCTTCTTCTGTCAAAGTCAGGGGAGGGGAAAATGCAGCATCAAACTATACTGATGCAAATTCAATTGCACTTGTAATAGTAGCTGTCATCCTTATCACTTTCCCTGAGAATGTTTTCTGAGCATCCTCCTTTTCTCCTATACTGACAAAAAATATATATTTGAATTCTTTTCTCATAGCTCATTCAGTGTTTTGAATCCTGATATGAAGGGAGAATAACATTATGCACCATTTTTACGGAGATAATGGGAGTAGTTCCAGCAGTGGGCAGCTTCCCTGTGATGGTTTTATATTAATGCATTGGTCAACAAAGGGAAAAGTTCCTTATTGTGAAATGCTCTATTCAATAACTTTATGAAATTTCACAGTCCTGATGAAAACCTAGCCAAATAATTTTTATACTAAAAATACCCAGAAAAGCTACTATAAATCTACAAAAGTATTTATTCCCCATTCCCTAGAACATTAAGTGCCCTTTACTCGTTCACCTTCCCCACCCCCCGCAGAGTTAAATGTCATTGCATTTCCAGATGTGAAAGCTCTCCTTTGTAGTATCCCAGCACATTTAGAAATGAAAATTTATGCCAGGGAAAAATTCACATTTATCTATAATATGGCACTCCATTGAGAATCTAAGTACCTTATATTTTAAAATAGGATGCTTTATGATCCGGCTCCTCCCAAAGTTGCTGGTAGAACAGCACCCAGTATGATACTTCCACAGATTTCTGGGCATTGTGTCTGTGAGAGGGCATTCTCCAGAACCTCCCTGCTAACAAACAGAGGGAATTTTTAACAGAGAACAGAGTACACAAGGGTTGCAGAAGCAGGAGATTATTAGTCCCCTCTCCCCGTCACATGCCCACATTCTTTTTCCTATACATTGATGTAAAAATCTTCAACTGCTTTTTTTTATTCAATACTTTGCTTTTTTTTCCCATATGGCTTGGAGACGTGTATCCAAAATTGAATACTTCATGCATGTCTCTAAGGCCTTTCATGATCAGGAATTCAAAAGGAAAACGTGAACAGAAACAGGGAAAAGCATTCTTGGAGGCAGCAATTCCAATGATACAGACTAGCTGATGCTCACAGTGACAGCAGTTTATACATTATCCACGAGGACGAAATTTGCAATGTTTTTCAGAATTCTACTCTAATTTCAGTGCTTGCTCTGCTGCACCAGAAACACCCAACAGTTTCTGATACCAACAGAAGAGGGTGTCTATCCTCTGTGCTTTGCAAAAATCAACAAAACACTGAGTGATCATCTGAACTGCCTTATTTCTTTATCTTAAAATTTTGGTGAAGAAGGAAAGTTTAAAGGCAGAAGGCAATAAGCACACTATACAAGCAGACATATCTTGCCTATTTTTGCATTGTGTAACCTTTTTTAACGCAAGACTTAAATAGGTCAAATTAAAATATCATATTTGTAGTGATGATTTTGCTAATAACTTCCAAGATTACTTTAATCACTTTGACATCCTCTATAATAGTTTTCAGTCTTCTTGCAGTTATATATTTATCTAGTTTGCACTTAGGCAGACCTTCTTCTTAAGGAAAATGCTTCAGTTTGACTCATTTTACATTCCTACTTTTAAAAAAACCCACACCACCTTTAACATTTAGATTATCTACATTGTAAAATAAAAATTCAAATTACCATCACAAAATCTAATGGGATCATGTCATTTAAATTCTCTGAAAAACTAAGGTCATACTGCTCAGCCAATAAAGGTTTAAAGTGGGAACATTAAAAGAAAGAAAATGGGCAGTAAAACATTCGGAGGAGAAACATAGATTGTTTTCTTTTTTTCTTACTTAGAAGGTAGAGATGGCATAGGACACACAGGAAAGGTGCTCAGCATGGAAATAACTCCAAGAAATCCCCACTGGCTTCAGCAGAAGGAAATTACAGTAATGCGGAAGAGAAGAAACCCACTTCTTCAATACTTAAGAGCTGCCTTTATCTCCCCACTTCCACTTGAGCTAAGACTAAGAAAAAAATAGTCAACAGGAAAAAGGAAAACAAGGAAAAAGTCTGCCCTCCCACTATGACAACAGTCCTTTCTAAATAACTCAGTCAAGGACAACACCTCCTTACATGTTTTTCAAGTAGAAATGCTGATTTTGCACTCCAAGATGAGCAATACCCAACAACTCTCGTGAATGCACTGAACATTCAGGCTGTGTCTGCCCTCTCCAGTCTATACATTAGGAGCATCCTCAGCACTGTTCCTCTGGATCATCACTTTTGCAGCAGCCCAGGAGATCACCAGCTGCTGTCCCACCACTGCTGGGCTAAGCCCAGCATCCCCAAGCCCCTCAAGGTCAGGAAATCAAAGACTGCATTTGATATTCCTGTTTTAATAACAGTGAAGAGAGCACTAAGGTTTCCCTGGGCCGTGCTTCAATTCAAAGCTGTCAGTTCTCTGCCAGCACTTACAGCAAAGAGTAGCAACACATTGCTTGTAAATGATGAAAGATTGCCTAATTCTTCCCTAGTTTGTTCCCATACAACTGAAGAATGTGATATGTGTGTGACAGGTGACAAAGAATCAAAATGTTTTAAAGTAATCGTTCATCCTGTAGGAAACCAGAGTGTCACCTGCTTGTGGTGCTGGCTCAAGGAATATGCTCTAGAGAACAGAAATAAATTTGAATTGTCAACATCCTTAGCAAGCAACATACCTTGGAAGCAATAATATTGTCACACCCCTTTCCCAAATAGTTACAGTTGTTCCTTAATGAAGACACTAAAGTGCTCATACCTTTTTTAAATATATTTTATTAATTAGTTATTCCACAGAACAACTTGATAACATTTCCTTCCTGCACTTTCAATGGAAGAGGCAGCAAGCTGCTCTGCAAAGCAGCTTCAGTCAAGGTACTTCCATGGGGTTTTCACGTGTCATGTCAGGTGACAAATATCTGTCTCCACTAAGCCAGGTACTTCAAGGAGACCGCTTGATATTTGCAAACTTTGAAAAATTAATGACAACACATCAATTGTACCTGAACTGAAGAACACAGCTATGCAGATAGAGCAGATGGTTTTTAAAGATATAACACTAAAAAATGGCAAGCTTTTATTTCCTGGAAAAAAATTTAAGCTTTCTCAGTTTCTAATTATGTTGGGTCATTTTTAGATGGAAAGTATTTTGTCTGGTGTGGTAGACTGTAAAGAAATAAAATGAGTGGAATTTTTCAGATGACAATATCCTTTTTCCTGTTCACAAAATAACCAATAAAGACATTGGCAAATCAAGAACACTAGCAAAAAAAAAAACTTAGTAGCTAGAGTACATCTGTGTAATGTAACAGTGAAATTGATGGAGTACTTTTCACACAGTCTCCATGGTCTTCTATAATAATGAATTCTTTGGATACTCTGATTAATGCATGAGTACAGCTGAAGAATTGACAAAAATAATTTTAATAGGGGATGGAGGGAAACGGAAGGGAGTATTCATTGAAGTTTAAAAATAAATTTATCCTGAGCTATGTTTGTTTCTCACATAAATTTTCTTGGGTCACATTACAATCAACCCTCAAAAATCATATATTAATTTTGAATGCAAGAAACCTGATTAATGTCAAATATTAAGCTTAACAAAAATATGTGAACAATCTAAACTAGGGCAGGACAAAGCTACACCTGTCAACCAACTCCAATACAGTCCTACTTTTATCCGTGTCAGGATTTCATGCTACCCTTTTGGCTTAAGCAGGGCTTAAGAGTTCCTATTGGTTTCACAGTCATAATTGAGCTGACCTGCAAATTTAAAGCTGGACCATTATCTCTTCAGCTATCCAATAATGACCTGTGTCTGCTTAGCATTACCACAACCTGCAGAATGAACCATGTAAAAAAATATGTAAAAACCATGTGGGCTGTTTATTCTAGTTTTTAATGTGACTTCACTTGATTGTTCAGTTTCAGTGCTTCACTGGCTGCCTAATTGCATTACCAAGGCTGTCAATAACCACAGCATCACCAAATAGCGTAAAGCATTTCTTGAAAACACACTTCATAATTTATAATTACTTGACTATGTGAAAATTCTTTAGATTTTTTGGTTTTACAAAGCTCATCTTCAGACTACTCTTTCTGTAGTACCCAACACCTTGTTTGCTTTCAAACCATTAGTTCAAGTTTTCTGCAGATAAATGATAATGCTGGGAATGCCAGTAGTTTGGTCTTATTCAGACTATACCAAGAACAGTCTGAAAAGCTGTACACTTTTTCATTAAAAAGTTTGCATGCTTGTTTAAGAAATTAGCAGTACTAATTAGATCATTATTTTACTGATCCTTCCCCACAGACTTCCTATTCTTATTCAAGCATTCATGCCTCACTGTCAAGGCTGGGTTTCTGCTGCAGTTACAGGCTGCTCTGGATGGATCTGCACAGATCCCTCAGACAAATTCATGGCTGTTTCCATTTGCAGAAGTAACGAGTGTCTTTGTTAGACAGACTTACAATAAAAATGAAATACTGACAGGAGTTTAAACAGCAGCACTTAATCCTTAAATACTTCTGTTTGTTAAGAACTGGTGCAGAGAGTGCCCTGAACTCCAAGACAACAAAATCCACATGTGGTCTAATCAGCCTGGGACCAGGAAAAAGATATAACCACATCATGCAGTCATCTTGTGCAAACTAATTAGATCTACTGCGACTGATTGGATTTGGTGCACTGCAACTGAAACCAGACATGAGGCTCCCAGACTTGAGCTGCTGAGCAATGGAGTGGCAGCATGTACTGGGGCAGGAGGCAGCACCTTCTGTCAGGGACAACTGAGGCTTAGGATGCTACATTAAAAGCAAAGCAGGTCTTTAGCTAGTTACCTTAGTCAACAAAAGGCAACCAGACTTGGGAATTCAGATTGTGGAAGAGGTAAAGGTGAAGGAAGTATCTGCTGTTCCCATCCCTTGCCTTCTCAAACGAGCTTCATTTATGGTAGGGAAAGATGTTTCAGACAGAACTGAATAACTACGTCAAGAGAGAAATAAGGGACCAATAAGAAACAGCTAGTAATAGAAACCATTAGTCACCAGAAGTGGAATGAAGTCACATAAGTTATGTCTTGCAGAGATAACAAAGGCACAGTCACACTGAGAGTCTGGGTGGTTTATAGAAAAAGAGGAGGGAGAGGTTCTTCAGCTGAATATTTCGGCAAGACATACATCAAAGAAAGAATAATTTTTTTCTCCCTATTAGACATAGGATAAATCACATTGTGAAAATAAGACAAATAATTTGCTTCAAATATCAATAGGAAAACAATGTTGATCTCGGGGAAAAAAAGCAGGTGAAATAATAGAAATAGAGGACAAAGGAGGAGAGGATACTTTTGCAATTGAAGAATGGAAAAAAAATGCAGAGCACATTAAATCCAAGAATCTAGGCATAAAATTACAGATCCAGTAGTGATTTGGCTGCCTTTTTCTTCCTTTTAAATTATAAAAATCATGGATAGATTCATGTGTAGATACTTACAATGTAAGCACTTACATTCAGGTGGGAAGAGGGCAAGGAGAATGATCTGGACAATTTCTACATGGCTGTTCAACTGATTGCTTCAGTATGTCAGAACAGTTTTCATCCCTGAGAGAAAAAGCTGTAGGTTTCCACTCTAAAGAGAACTTTACTCTGATAAACACTGGACCAAGTACTCTGTGTTTATAGTCTGTCACCGAGTGCTAATATCAGAAAATAATTTTACATTGTCAGTTTGTAATTTTTTCTTGCATAAGTCAATGAAATGGAGATGTAAAAAGTAAACTGTCAAAAGTAGGTGTTGGGGCTACTGTAGCAAACATTTATAGCTGTACTGAAAATATTGATCACTGGTTTTAGGAAGAAAGTCAGATATCATGTTGTCAAGTCAGGCTGTTCTGTTTCCTGCAAGTAAACCTGGAGAATCCTTTTTCTTGTTGTTGTTCTTTGAGGGTTTTATCTTTTTTTAAAATAAGGTGTTAAGCACCAGGCCAAAACAAGCGTTTCTTGAATAAAAGCAGGGCTCATATTTTTGTGCCGGACACCTTTCATTGTAGGAGGTCATTTCTATTTAAAAAAAAACCCAAACCAAAAAGCTGAAGAAAACTGGGAAAGTATAAAGTTGTCAACCCATATGTCAACCCATACTGTATTTGAAGACAATAGTGAGGTTTCTCTGAATTGCTTGGTTACTCTGATCTTTCTCTTCTTGTTTTCCAATGTTAGCAAAGTAAAATAGATGTGGTTGCTGGCACTCACAGAGCTGCTGCCTTCCACCACCCCAGCTGAAAGGCATTTAGCAACAGGAGGAGTGTGTATTCACAAGAAATTTTACTGGCATAAGCTGTTTTTGGATAGATAGATGATCCAGTAGTAGATAAACAGGGATTTTTGCAGTCACATCAAGAAGGCAATTTTAGTAGCAGTTACACCTTTAGCACTAAGTATTTTTTTTAAGCTCCGCAAGAGAATACTGAAGATACGAAATTTCAATGTAGATGGATGACATAAGCAGCCAAGGGGTTTTTTGTCTTGAACATTAATTGTTACCTAAAATTCATGAAAAACGTGATTGATCTACACATTGATATTCAACTGCTGTATTTCATACATACCTTGATTTTAATGGAGTGAAAACACACTCACTTGTTCCTTCTACTCAAATATGAGATCATGACTACTGTATGTTTTACTGTGAAAAATTAAATAGATTAAAGCCAAAAGGACAACTTAGACTGTCTGAGCTGCACATCTCAAGCAAGCTTTCCCTCCCCTCAGTCTGGATAAGCAGTGGTGACAGCTCTGCTACAGTGGCATTCATAACTGGCTTCAGGCACTACAGTTTGTGATCTCTCAGCTGATGTGGTAGATTTAACCTGAGATATGATAAGTTAAAATAAACAGGGTGTGATGGAGCTGACAAAATGGGCATCTAGAAAAAAACACTATGATCATGATAAAAAGAAGAGGCTATTATCCAATACAAACCTTCAAAGACTGTGTTTTTCGAGAAACATCTATTGATAGATTTTAGCTTTACAGGCTAAACTAATTTACTGGTATTGAAACAGAGTTTCAATATTTATAATTAGATTTAGCTCTGACTGGAACTCTCTGAATCCAGCCATTCCTACCAATGTTTCCTCTGTACAGTCTATAACCAAAAGTCAAAAGTGTATTTTTTAAATAGTCACAACTGCCTGGAAATTCCTGTAACAGATAAACTCTGCTTCCTCACAGTGCAAAGTCTTTCTAATTGCAACTATGAAAAGAAGTAGTGCAACTTTTACCACTTATCTCAATGCTGCTGGGATGGTAAAATTTTCTGTTGCATTGATCAGTGTAGGCAGGGGAATTTCCAGAGGATGCACTTACATGGCCCTACCAGTTATGAAGGAACCTGCATTTGTCAGTGCAAAAAGCAGGAAATCCACGTGGCACATGAGCTCTGCTTCAGCTTTAGCCACACGCTGAGTTGACAGTTCTTGGATTCTGCCTACCTTAAAACTTGAATTCCACCAAATTCCTGTTAATACTGCAGGAACCTCAGCCAAAAGGATCACAGGTTAGAAATTGCTCACTGCCATTTCCAGGTTAAAAGTCTTCACATGAGAATCACTTGGGAAGTTCTTGTTACTGGGGTGTCACTGCCACACTTGAGGAGTTTTTGGTCAAAAAGCTGCTTCTAAAAAAGCATCATCTTTACAAAGCCCCATGTCCCAAGTGTGGGACAATGTGTAGTGCAGGACGGCCAGATTGGGACCAGATGATGCCTTCTTACTTGATTTGCATTTTCCTAGGTGATGCTCTGTTACTCACACTGATGATTCCAAGATTGCATATGTTGTGAAAACTGTGAATTCAGGAGGTCAAGGGCATTAGAAGCAGAAAAAAAAAAGAGCAAATAAATCTATGAAAATAATATTCAGAGATGCACAGTTACAATCACGAATACTTTTTCATTTCTTTTCTTCCAGTTGGCCACGTTGTTGATTAAATAAAGCTGTGCATAAAGATCAGTTATGAAGGATGCTACAGACGAAGAGTATTAGCCCAGGAAGAGAATCTTAATAAATTGCAAATGCAATTTATTTTATATTAAAATTTAATCAGATTAATCTATTTCTAATACTGTATGCTAACAACATGGGCACATAGTCCCTCCCATGATATTACTGTCACTCCCGTAATGCTACTTGATTTATGTGATATTAAGCAGCAGTTGAAAGACAGACACATTAGAGATGCAACTGTCTCTAAAATTCTTAACAGAACTGTATCTTTTTTCAACTGTGTTGTAAAATTTCTATCAGACATTTTACAGCCAAAGTCTTAGAGCTAAAATACAAGCAATAGACTCTTTAGTTACTTGCTTCATCCGTTGTAGTAAAGGAAGCAATAAAAATAGCAGGCACATGGACAAAGCCACTGTCTTTCAATATTCGTCTGAATTTATTTGACATCACCTCTTTAATACCTGATTGAGTTTGGTCTTATGACCATTTAAGATAAGAGAGAAAAAGAACTTCCCATCATGCAGACACATAGGGCTCTCCAGAGCTGTAGCTCCAGGCTCACATGGAAGGTCAGGGTGGAAAGGGACTGGGCTTCAGCGCACTGAGTGCTGAAAGGAGAGAAACTGCTGGAAGGGAAGTTTCTGCAAAAGGAAACGCCAAGAAACCTTTTACTTCTCAGATGCTGTCACTGGAAAGTCAGCCACATCCAGGCTTTGGAGCTCTCTTAAGAAAGATAAATCTCAATTTCAAGAAAGGGATGCAACAATGTTAGAATTAGTTCCCAAGCCACGTGCCTTCTGTGCAAACCCTCTGAGCCACAACCCATGTTACAGCAGCAGGGTTTAATGCCAGCACAAGCACCCAGTAGTGACAACAGGCTCCAGACTGGAAGGAAAAGTGTTTGCCCTTCCAGCCAGGTTCAAATGGAGACAAGCACTGCTGGCCAGTGCCACACCTGTGCATTCCCAAGGCATGCACAGGTATCCACATGTGACACTGCAGCCAAAGGCAGCAGGTGTACTCCCTGAGCTGGGAGTGCTAAGGACTTTTTCCATGTTTTCCAGCTCTTTTTCCCAATCCAGCTTTGTTCCACCTACCCCCCAAACCTATACTAGGACTTGGCAGCTCAGCCCCATAAGCCAGCTAGATCTCACCAGGGGCACAATCCCATTAAAGCTTCCACTGGGCTCCACAACTGAGCGAGAGCAGTCCCTGGCATGAGAGGATTCACAGCCCAAAGCTCAGAGGAAAACATTCAAGAGGAGCAGTGTCTGTATCTCTGGTAGCCATGGGTGAGTGTTCTCATCCATTCCAATGTAGATTCAACCATCCTTTTACACTTGATCACTGGCCAATGCTCCCACTTGTCATGGTTTAACCCAAGCCAGCAAATCCCCACACAGCCAGTCACTCACTTCCCCTATCGGGCTGGGAAGAGACTTGGAAAGGTAAAACAAAGAAAACTCGTGGGTTGAATTAAAAACAGCTTAAAAACCTACACAAAATTATTATTATTACTAATAGTAATAATAATAATTGCAATGAAAAGAAAAATAGCAAAAATATCAAGAAATTCCAAGAAAAACAAGAGATGCAAACAAAAACAATTGCTCACCATGAACTAACTGATGCCCAGTCCCTGAGCAGCAGCCCCTGGACAGCTTTCCCACTGATTTATATGCTGAGCATGACTCAGCATGGT
>VZRR01010270.1:115777-378387 GCA_013398015.1 Oreocharis arfaki | reverse complement strand
CCCGGAGGTTCCTCCCCACCGCCCGCCCGGACGGGCTTCCCCGCGCCCCCGCCCGCCCGATCCGCCGCGCCCCGGCGCCGCCGGGGAAACTCACCGCCGCGCCGCGCATCCCGCCGCGGCTACAACTTTCCATCCCGGGCGGCAGCCGGCGGCGGCAGCGAGCCCCTCCGCCGCTGGAAGTGGGCGGGGGAGGAAATACGAGGAGGAGGCGCGTCGTGCTCTCCGCCGCGGCGCCCCTTTTTTGGCCCGGGACGCGGGTTTTGCCGGTGGGGGCTGTGCCGCCGCGCTTGGTTTCCTGCATCAGCTGTGGGGGTGTGTGTGCACAGCCCGCACGTGTGTCTGTGTGTGTGTCTATGTGTGTCTGTGCGCGCTCCGTGCGCGGTCACCGTGCCCGCCAAGGGCTGCCCTCCCTTCTCCCCCGCCGCGGGCAAGGGAGCGCTGGGCCGCCCTCCAAAAGGCGAGGGGCCCCGGGCTGCGCTTTGGGCGCTGAGGAAGGGGGACTTGGCTTTTCTTTTTTCTTTTTTTCTTCTCTTTTTTCTTTTTTTCTTTTTTTTTTTTTGTCACCCAAACTCTCCGACAAAGCAGTCTTGGCAGCTTTTCATTGCCACTCGAGTTTTCCATCGGATTTTGCATTTGGAGCCAGCACGTGATGTCTTCAGCAAATAAACCCAGTTAAATATCTCTTGCATCACCTCCTTGTTCTCCGTCCTCCCCTGCCTGCACTCCCCTGGCAGCCTGTGTGCTCAGCTGTGAGCACCTTGGCCCTGCTACATCCTTCCCTTTGGAGTTCAGTGTGCAGACCAGATCCTGCCTTAAGAGTACAGGACCACCATGCCCAGAGTTCTCAAGGTTTTTACAGGGCTTTCTATCAACCTACATTAAATCATGTTTGTAAGACACAAGTATTTTCATCCCCATTTCACGGGGGCGAAACCGAGGCAGGAAGATTCAGAGTAGCTTGCTGCATAGCTGTGGACTGACATGACACTACTTCTGCCTGAGCTTTTGGCCACAGGCGCTGTCTCTGGGCTGTTTTTCCTCTTGAGTTCACTTAAATTATACCTTGAGAACATTTACAGCTTACAATGGTGGCAGGTTCTCTGCTGAGGGTAACCTGTTCTACGTCCTGCCCAGAGGCAACATGGGAGGCAAATGTAAGTGAAATCCCTGGCTAGTCTACAACGTGGTATTTACATCAAGAGATAATATTCATTGCTGAACTGGAGATTTGTGGAAAAATCAGACTCTCAAAGAGTATCTTCAGGAGAAATGTGTTCTGCTACTCCTCTCAGACAACAAAATGATGATTTTTTTTAGAGACGGTGCTTGTCTTCCTCCTTGTCTGTCCCCCCTTGTTCTTCCTTTGTCTGGTTTTTAGACTCGGGGGTCTGACTTCCTAAAGAACGGGGTTGCTGTTATCCTGAACACATCAGCACGAATACGATCCTAGAAGTGCCATAAGCTTAAATTAGTGTACCAAGTCTGACCAGTCACAAACCCAAGACGAAGCGACCTCTCAAGCTAGGTCTGAACCTCTACTTGTTCTGCTCAGCTGTCCCTTAAAGTCTGTCCTGCAGGCCTCTGGGACACAGCATCTGGCTCCTTGTTTTGCTACTCATAGTCTGAAAGCCTCAGGTTGTGGTCACCAGAATCATCAGGGAGAAAGCATCAGATACTGGCAGTTCCTCACAAGACGCCTTACAAAAAAGGAGCCATCACAGCTGCTGCTGGTGCCAAAGGGAGTTCTAGGTCACTCATCTCTTCACTAGAACCTGAGTAAGTTAAAAAGAGATGCTCCAGCCTGCAAGCTGAAATAAGACAATAACAAACCCCCTGCAGCCAGCAGGAAACGTTTCTTCTACTAGAAGTAGTCAAACTGCCTCCCACCCATCAGTGGGAAAATCCAGTCTTCTCACCACATGGTTGTGCACAGGAATGTAATAGGTGCCCTTCCTCTGCAAACAAGCACAACTGTCTTTACAAAAACTCAATGAGGTGTCAAGGAGGAGACAGGTCCCCAGGGATGCATATCAGATGGTGGCAGCTGACCCGCCCTTGAACATAAAACCAGTCATCTCAAAGTCAGTTGGGGTCAGAGGAATAAACGCAGAACTGAAAGTCTGGCCCTTTGGGGTTATTTCCGTGGCCATCTGAAAAAGCAGCCAAAGAGGCAGCTGTGAGCCAGGATGCTCTTCAGCCTGCTCCCCTCGAGCGAGCAGAACTAAGGGCCAAAGAGCTGCCTTGAGCCCAGTTCAGTGTCGTTCCAGCAAGCTGCCCACTGGCCAGGCAAAAAATGCCATCCCAAGGGCTTCGAAAAGGCAGCGTACCAAGCTGTTTATCCCAGGCAGAACACTTCATCTTTTTCTGTTTTTCCATCAGTAAAAAGGAAGTGCATACCCACTCAGGAAAGTACTTTAGGAAAAGTACTGTGGATGATTGCTAGTAGGAGGCACAGAGTAATCTTCTCAAACCTGCAAATGAGGGAAATTCTTTTAAAGTTTTCAGTGAGATCTAAAATGCCACATCAATACGCACATAGAAAAAAAAAAACCAAAACCTTCATTGCAGAATTTAGATACTTGAAAAATTTCACCTAAAAGGAGCCCTACAGGATATAGATCGTCTGTAAATGACTGTGCGTATAGCTGAACAGGGAAGATTATTGAGGTTTTCTTCTCTCTAAAACTCCACTGCGTTTTCAGGAGGACACCTATTTTTAAACATCCTCTAGTTTTACGCTTGAAACTTCCTCACTCAGAAACTGTTTTTCTGTAATGGCTCACAGGTATTTTATGTATAAATATATACACATACACACATTAGGCTCTCAAGAAACCACAATACATTAGGTAGTCTTGAATAATTCATTGTTAAGCACCCCATGATAAATCTCTAGTTGAACAGTATGTGATTTTGCTAGAATTCTTGGGATAAATTGAATGTGAAGTACTGTGGTAAATTTAACTATGCTGAGCGTCAAATGTGAAAACTTTACATTGTACATTACATCCTGACATGCAACTGAGAATCATTATTATTAAGGCTTCAGGGAATTTTTGAGGGAACTTCTGAGGTTCTGAAAAGAAAAAGAACAAGACTGAGCGCTGTTCTCCATAGAAGTCGAGATTTTCTCAGAGAAGGGAAATTCCGTAAGTAGTCTGTATTGAATTAACATAAAGGTTTCACTAAAAGAAGTGCTACCTATTAGCTTGTGCTCTGAGGCTTCTCATTGAGCACTACTCATATAAAAGTCAGAGGATCTTGGCTTACCTGGTATGAACGGGTGCTTAGAGCTTTTCTAGGGCTTGCCACTCCTGCAGCAGGGCTGGAGAGATACGGCAGCAACCACTGCTGTGAGGGGAGGTCATTTTCCCCTTTTCTGTAGCAGTAGCTGTCTCCCCAGATACTCACAACTCTCCCTTGTCAGCAACAGCCAGATGCTTTCCTGGAGGTAGGCAAAGGCAACAGCAGGGACCTGGTCATGCACCGCTCCTCACAGCCTGCAGCTCTGATTAAGAAGCTGGTCTTCACTGGGACATTTTTTATGCAATGTCCTTCATCTCCACCCTTCTCAGTACGTCCTGAAGGTGGGTTGCTTTTACATTGTCTCATGAGTTGGCTAAGTTCTTTCCAATTCAGAAAAACTGGCATTAAATAATGTTCCATCGAACATTAATGTTCCATTAAACTGTTTCATCAAAGAGTTTTGGTACAACCTTCCTTTTTATTTACATATATACGCTGCAGCTTTGTGTGGTGGTACGTGGTATGGACTCCCGTGGCTAAGAAAAGGTACAAATCTGTCCAGCTTCAGGTTAATCACGTGATATAGGGCACAGTTCACTGACAGAGCTTCACCTTGTTTCCAGGTATTGTTAATCAAACATTTCAATGAACTTCATGAATCGATACCATATCAACTTATTTACATCGTATTTGTCTTAATGATATCAGAGCATCTCAGACAAGAATACCTGTGTTTAAGATGCCATGCTAAAATCTCTTTTGGTGACTATTTGTCCTTCTCCCTCATTGGAAGAGTCCCAACTGCTGGGGTTCTCCCCCAAGGGTAATCACAGGACAGCTCATGGAGGCAGGGGAAGCAATCTTCATCCTACTTGAACCACCACCACCACAGCCCCACATCAGCCTTCTTTCCTTCCAGCACACAAGGCCTCATGTGGCTGGTCACAGGACAGACATCAGACAAGAGAACAGCCACAGAGCAAAACAGCCAGTGAGAAGAATACCTTCTAACAGAGTCCCTGTGAGGTGCGCTTCGGTGCTGCAAGCCCTGGTGAGACTAGTGCTGAGCCCACACCTCATGCAGCATCCTCCCTGCACAGACACCTGACAAGGCTGTGAGACAGGGAGTCACCCTCAGCACTTTCCAGGCTGGCCCCACTCCCTGTCTGGCCAAACCATTTATGATGGCATGCCGAAGTCTAAGGAGAAAAACAAAAAATAATTAAAATTAGACTGGTTAAACCACAGTTGCTATTTTGTCCAAGTGAAAGCCCCTGTGACGGGCAGATAGCGTGGCCTTATTGCTGCTGACCTGCGCTCGGCAGGATAAGGGGCAGGCTGGACCACTGACATGGGATGAGTGCCTCGTACTCTGCGTACCACACATCCAGCAGGACTTTGTGGGATGTGACATTAAGCGCTTCTGGGAGGGAGATAATTGCCACACAGAATTATGAGATCTGGGATGGAGGATTTGTGAGAAGGCAAAGGCTCATCTGAACTGCATGGTATTATACTATTTGCTTTATATTAAAGGGCTGAGCCAGCACAGGCTCCCCTCCTCCTCCCAGAGATGGAGCTCACCCAAGGCCCTGAGCAGAGTCTTGTGTCCAAACATGAGGCAAGTTTGAGCTTGGGCCGGTGCTCTGAAGTTAGTGTAGATGTACCCATGAAAAGCAAGTCCCAGAGCTTTTGGCTTTCCGCTGAAAGTTGCTTCTGTCTTTTCAGAAAGAGCTGCTTCTCTGTAGGTCAGCAGGCTCTGTACTTTCACAGCCCTTTTACTCCCTTCCACCCAGGTATTTTTACTTCTGAGTTAGACAGGCTTCTGAACTTTTTCATGAAGTTGCTCATATTTTCCACTGCATCTCCTTTTCACCTCATCCCACCTGTTCACTCTGATCTTTCTTTCTCAGTAGCTCTAGGTTCTGAACTGTTCATTTAAATACTGTGTGGTTTGCCAGCATTTTTTGCTAAGCCTGTTATTTTATCAGTCAAAGAAACAGGAGACACATAAGGCACTTAACACAAGTGCACCTTGCCAAGATGCCTTCAGTGGTATGCTTTTTCTTTAGGTTCGACCACAAACATTTTAACATATCTGAATGATTAAAAAGCATTCCAACCCATGCTTTCTTCCCCAAGTATTTTTGCCATCCGGTGGCCCTCATTGCCACAGACATGTGGGGGAGACATCTTTTAAATATCACTTTTTGGGCACGTTAAGTTAGCTTAGCAGCTCAAAGGTTGCAAGGTTAAAAGGAAATAAGCAAAACATCATTATTTTCTGTGGAAATGTTTTACCTTGCCTCCTTCCTGGTACAGATACGAACAGAAGAAATCCACAAGGGGGAAAATAAACTCCATTCTATTGAAAATTCTCAAACATGTTAAAATGTATTTGGTTACTGGGATGTTTGCTCTGTAGGGATATTGCAGATCACTAGGCACAGATCAACAACAAAGCTTCAAGTTTCTTTAGCCTTTATTCCTCTGACTATGAAGTAGTATTCAAATAGTACACAGAATATTTGCAGTGGTGCATCACAAACCACACAGCTCACCTTTAGTAAGCCGTGCTCTATCATTTAAAGATGTTCAGTCATCCTTAAATCCAAATGGCTACAACAATAATTAAACACATGGCTTTGCTTTGAATTATCATGGTGCTATGTAATTTCCCTGTTTATGGGGTCTCCTGAAAAATCATTTTCTCTAGTTGTGGCCAGTGATTTTATAAATCTTTTTAGTCTAAGGCTAATGAGGTCAGGCTCCAATGCTGAGGAGTGTACAAAATTTTCAAACACACTGTAGGAAACAAATGCAAGTTGAAAACACAGAACTTGCAGTCTTGCAGCTGTCCCAAAATTTCATAAGGCAAACACTGCAAAAGCCATGGATCTCATTTTCCAAAAATCCTATCACAGCACTATGACTGTATCCTTTACCCATTTTCACACATCGATAAACAATTGCCCATGTAGCACACAAGATAGAAGAAAGACAGACAAGGGAGAACTACAGTGATATGAATAAGAAACATGGTTCAAGGCTGGCTTCTTACTGAAGTAAGGAGAGAAATATTTGGCGTTTGGTTTTTCATGGATCAGCCGATGACTGCTGCAACATCCAGCCCTGTTTCCCCCTGACCCAAGCTGTTGCTCCAGTCTTGCTTGGCAGCATCCACATGGACTTCTTCAGGTCCAGCTGCACATTGCACCTCTTCCAGAAAGTTGTGCCATGGCTTTGTCACATTCCAGTTGAAGCTCTTTTCCATCAAAAAGGAGTAAGACATTTCACAACTGACTCTATCTTCTGTTTAAACAATTGAAAGGCAACATCAAAACATGTTCTAGGGTGCAGCAGCAGGTCTCAAAGCTGTTTGTCTGTTGGCTTAAGAAGTGGTACAACAGAAATAGCACACTATTTCCTTCAGAGGTGAATCATTCCCCAGCCCTGTCTTTATAGCAAGTGTTAAGGCCTTTTTTAAGTCACAAAAATATGGTTTCTGTATTATTTTGACCAAACTGTGGAACAGCCATTCTGGTGAATTAAATGTGTGTGTGTTTGTGGAAAGTAGAATCTGACACTGATGCACTGTTAGACTTGCAGATAAGCTCATGGAAACACAAGGAAAAGCAGAACTTAAGACATTGAATCCTCCACTGGCTTAAATTGCCACAGTTCCATCAAGATACTTGGATTATATTAGTGCCATAGAAATGTTACAGGACGAGGAGCCAGTCAACCCATGAAACCCAAACACAGTGTGTACCCACTTCTTAAAAATACTGGGTTTTTCTGCTTGACCAGAAGAAATCCAGCATGGAGGCCAGGCCAGCTGAGATAAAGAGAGCCAAGCCACATGGGGCAGATGCTGGAGATACAGATAGGAGACAAGCCTGTGAAGAACGGCTCAGCTCCCCAAGGGCTACAGGCACCAGACTGCAGTGAGGGGGAAGAGTACATTGCACAGCTGTGACTCCCTCCATAGAGAGGCATTTCCTTTGTGGAGTAATTTTTCCTGTGCCTATCTTCAGGAAAGAATTTGTGTGTCTGTTAAGTCCCACTAATGCACTCTCAGAAAACCAGAGCATGTGCTTAAGGGGTTCTTGTATCAAGTTTTACGGGCATCATTTGAGCATGTGACTTACCTCCTTGGCTTAGTGGGACCGTGCATTCCTGGATTCCCTGATGATCTTACCGTTGCCTCCACAGTAAACTCCAAATTAAAAAGGAAAGTGAATGCCACTGAATAAAGGAAGTTCATAGATAATTGAAACATTACTGAACACCTCCTCCCCCATCTAAGGCTCCATTTGGGGTATCTGATCCTGTGAACAGCTTGTGCAATAAGACACTGAGGTCAGTGGGGCTAACAAACCACAGGTTGTGCTTTCTGTTGAGTCAGAGGCTTTGCTGGCAAACGTTCAGAGCCAATTCTGCAATGCTCCACCATGCATGTTCTTATTATCAGGACTGTACTGCCATTCTGGTGTAATGTTTTAGAGATTTTTCTCTGGTAAAAAAACATAACTGTGCATTACTTTTTGTTGTCTCTTAAACAAGAATACACAAAGCTGTAAAAACATTTCTAATTATGTTTAAAAACCAATCACATTAAAACCAAAGCTGATGCCAAGAACATATTATTCACACAAACTAAGAGATGCAGAAACACTTCACTCCACTGCTATGGACTGCAGGATGAAGTAAGCTGGATAATTCAGTCTGGTTTATGGAGGCCAAATTCATGGTACCTACCTTGTATCTCCCACTTTTGCCCCACAAGCTGCCTATAAACTTTTTTTTAATATAGCATTTCTACTTACACATTCTTTTAAACTACTCCTTCATTCCCTACTCCCATTCCCAGGGTCTGTCTTCCTGTTGTGTTTTGTCTCTTTATCCAGTTGTTCTTCACACTACTTCTCTCCCAACTTCAAGGCACCTTTCCCTACCCAGGTTGCATGAAGAGACACTGTGTTCCATCCCAATCTGGATGTATCTTGAGAAGATGCAGGTTAGGAAAGGAAGGACTGAAGCTTCCTTCATTCATTTCTCTATCATCCTCCCCGACCGTTTGGTGGATACCTCTTAAGCAGCTCCCAGTGGAAGCACAGAGAGGACATGGAAGTGCAAAGGGCTGCCCCTTGTTTTCAAATTTGGGACCCCCTGCCCAGCCCTGTTACTACCAAGGCCAAAAACATTCCTTGATATTGTGGAGTTGATTGGATGCAGTGACAAAAAGTGATTGAAAGGTGATTCTGGAAGCTCACTGCAGAATCCCAGTCCCCTTGACCTAAAAAACACAAGCAGATCAGTCTGACTGATAAGAAGTACCGAGTGCGACCTAAACATTGAGCTCTGGAAACACATGAACCACATGAGTGCACATTTCTTACCTAGACAAGCAAGGCTTTGCAGTGAGGCAAAACATTGAATACAGGATTATCTATATTTGTGGGCAAAGTCCTCTAGCTACATCTGAACCACAGATCTTCACATTTGAAAATAAAACCATTATCTAGATTTTCCTCCTGTGGTGGAGATAATATAGCAATGCTGCCAGACACCTCTATTCCTTATCTCTGCCTTCTGCTGCTACTTTCCTGCTTCCAGGGGAAAAGTACACAGCCAATAACAGCTCCTTTTTCCTTAGGCAAAAAGGTGACTTCAGTTACAGCACTTCTATAGAGTGGGTAGGAGCCAGCACCTTCTGTCATTGTGGTAGCACAGTCCCTCACCTCTGTACACTCACATGCACAGTTGAGGAAAGCAGAAGAGAGTGCAGCAGAAGCAGGTCTGTTCTCCAAGGGATGGCAAGCCAGGAACGGAGGTGACCCCATAGGCTGCCCCGCAGCCTCAAGTGAGCCAAGCAGGATGGGCTCAGAGACAGCAACCAAGAGTCCAGACCATAAGGCAAAAGCACACTGACAGGGCAGGCCCAAGATCAAACCAGGAAGGCAGATCCAAGATCAAACCAGGAAGCCAGCTCATAGGTCAGGTCCAGTGATGTCCAAGCAGGCCCATGATGATAAGACAGCGTCCAGTTCAGGCTGGGAAGCCAGTCCAGACATTGAGTTCCAGAGAAAAGGTCTCTATAGCCAGCCCTAGCCAGGCTGAGCTGGAGACCAAAATACCCCCCAAGAACTCAAGCAGAGGTTAAGAGTCCCCAGCTGAACTAAAAAGGGGCTCTGCTTCCTTTTAAGGTGGTTGGGTGGAGGCTCCGGATGTGGCTGGCCATGTTTATTGAGAACTGTTAAGTGTTCTCAGGGCTTGATGGAGAGAATGAGCAAAAGAAACTGCAAAACATACTTATACATATATGTGTGTGTGTGTATATATATATATATATATACATATATACATATACATATACACACTATATATGTCACTATGTTAATTCTCTGTTTCTGAAGCCCCCAATTTCTCCATTTCCAAACATCTGGCTTATGATTTTATAACCTCTAAGGCTTGGAATAGACCTTAACTCTAAAAACGTATCTGATGTCACACAGCAAGCAAAAGATTAGGAGGTTAAAGAAAGACACAACTGCAATAAAGAGATTGCAAGTACTTTTAAGCAGAAGTTTCAAGCTGCAAATAATATGGCCTGCATTCCAATTTGCATCCAGGCTACTTTAAAGTCTATTCAAGAGCTTTCTAGTTCACTTGTCTACAAATCATTATAAATCTGGAACAAATTGTTCTGCACTTCCAACATCCTTCCACTTTTTTTTTTTTTTTTTTTGGCATTACTGCTTTGTACTTCTACGACTACCTGTTGTGTTCTCTTTTAGACAGTTTTCCCCAAATGGATTCTCCCTTTGATCTTTCCATTCCACAAGGGTAACTTTTCCAAGCTGCTCTCTGTTTTTTATGGTCTTTAGTGGCAGCTGTACTCCTTCCTAAGTTAAAAATCAACTGAAAAATAAGTGCTGTTTGCCTTCTCCCTGTTCTCCAGTAGATACTAGTGAGTATCTGGCACTTCAGTCAGGTTATTCCAAGCAGTGCACAGGCAGACTTGAATGCAAACACACGCAGGGCTGGGTTTGCAAGCGCTGGATTTCCTGGAACAAGATTATATTCTAATTATCCTGCAGTAAGACATTTCAGGGCTGTTGAAAAAAGTATACAAAATATGAAAGAATGATTCTTATTAATGACTTACTTTACCTCATGTCTCAGCTTAATTTGGTTTTCTCTGTATTTACAGTCAGATTTTATGTGATAATTATTCCTGGCCAAATTATCTGAAACAATTTTTAAAATGTTTGGTTTTTGCAAACGTTCCCGTAAAATGCAAATCCCTTAATAGAGTTCAGCTATTATGTTTATTCTTCCCTCTCCATTGCAAGTTTGTGTAATTAGTTTTTAATTTAGTTTATGTTGGAATCTTTTAGTGTTTAAAATCCAGTCCATGTGCTACCATTACCTCAAATTCACCAGGCTGAAATCAGAAGGATTTCCAGGCTGTGGATAAATGTTTTCTACTCACGTTACTTTTTCAGCTGTGATTGTGTGTCGGAGTCCCACCTGGAGTTCACAGCTCCTGCTTTGCCAGCAGAAAGGATTATGTGGACACTCCTTGAGCTGCTCCACTGCACATGGGCCAGTTCAGACTGCCTTCTTCAGTGCTTTGAGATAACAGAGTTCATTGTGTAAAGAAGCAAATGGTGTATGTAAACACATTTCCACCTGCTGGCTGATCAGTGGGAATGGAGACCTCTGCACTTGAACAGTCACCAGTACCTTGGGGAGGCATTGTCTTCAACCAGCAGAGACAGTCTCACAGTAAACATGTGCTTAGGATCTGGCTTAGCTAAAACCTGGAAAGCAAGAACGCTGCAAAAGCTGTATTCCCTTTGGAAAGAGATGAGGGTGACCAAGAAGAATGGTGCATGGTACTGCATGTGCGCATGCAAGACACCGTGAGCGACTGCACACAGCATTTCCTACTGGGTTGTTCTGGAAAATGCAGGTGTGGAGCCAGCATATAGCAAACCCTCCCAGATTGCACAGATGACTCAACAGAACTTCAAAACCATCTCTACGGAAGAGTTATTCAAGGATGATTCATGGCCACTGTCGGGAGGAGATTATCTGGGGAGAGGACAAGGACATTTTCAGCTTCGCAAATTGCTTCAGAGAAAATAAATCTGATTCACACTAAACTTTGGTCGCCATGAGGGCCCATCATGCCCTGATCTGTAGAGGCTGGCAGCTGCTTAGCACGTGTTAATGGAGGAGGTCTGAAATATTTTAGAAACTACAGAGCAGCCCATAAGGCTTGAACCAACAATTTCACATGGAAGATTTGGGCAGGGACTGGAGCTACGTGCATTCAGGAGCACTTTCACATGCTGGAGAGATGTAGCAAGGGCTCCTCTTCACATTTAATGAGCGTGTTCTTATCAGAAGAGAAGCCTCACATCTGAGAAACCAAAGATGAGGACTGGAAAGAGAAAACCAAACTGGATGGAAAGAGCACCACACATGCACATTTGAGTCCAGGAAGCTTCTTGCACCTTCTTCCATCTCTGTAATTATGGACAGGCTGCCAGGATCCAGCCTTCAATAAAAGGCATCTGTTCCTGAAGTGAAAACCAGCACTTAGTTGCTAACAGCATGCAGTAACTCTACACATCAGTGCAGAGCAGGAAATGAAAAACGCCTTTTCTAACTATGTTATAATGGCAATTTTAGGTAGATGGAACATTAGCAGCAGATGCCAAGCTGGAAGCTGGCCACACCATTGGCATTCAGCAGCAGCTTTGGTCTTTGGAAGCTTTTCACAGGCTGACAATGCTTCAGAAGAGTCTACTTTTGTCTGGGATTACAAAAATCAATTGCATCACTTGTATATAGCATGAATGGTTACCATGTGGACAGCTTCTTCAACCAACTGGCATTTATTCTAGCTTATCACATCAAGTGTGCCACAGGAAGCTTTCTCCACCTTTGTGGTGTAGTTTGTCAGAAGATGATTTCCATTTTTAAACTCAGTTTTTCTTATTCAGAGAAGAATAGATTATTTTTGTCCCAACAGGCAAAATTAGTTCCCTCAGGGAAGGTTTGTGTGGTAAAGTGGTAAAGTGTCTTATGAGCCATTTCAAGGCTTGTGCACGACACTCATATCACTGTAGTGGTGCACCTCTTGTCTTTTAAATTTCTATAAAAATGGGTCTTGAGCTCTAATCATCTTTCAATCCTTCTTTCCATGCAGAAAACTGTACCAGGTGGTGGGAGTTATACTTCTGCCAATGTCAAACCTCCTTGCCATTGGGAAATCCTTCTCAATCAAAACAGATGCATTTCATACATGAATATCACTCAAGGTACACCAGAGCAGAGGGGTAGGTTTCCCAGCTCAGCCCACGTATCTTCACTACAGTCTTTTGGAATAGCAGAGACAAACCAAAATGTCCTGAAAGCCATCTGGCTTCACTCTGGGGGAGTTGCCTAACTTGCTAATATGAAGTTAGCAGAGCACATTATATATCCTATCTTCTCTGAGGATGGCATAAGGATTAAGACTAGGACATCCTCACCACTAGTTGATGCTTGGTTGCTGCCCTCAGCCTATTTGCTTCTCCTTTCAAACTGTTCTTGGGGCCACCAGCAGTTGGCACAAATCAAAGAAGCTTTCAGACTCCACCTTCAGTTAGGAAATTTGTTTTGTCCACCTCTGGTGTAAGATTCAGAGAATGGGCATGATTTAAAAAACATTTCCCTTTTCTACTGCCCCCCCCACTCCGTTATGCCTTGTATCTGCTGCAGAGACTTGGGACACACTACTTAGCAACTCCATGGTGAATCAAACATGTTACACAATGATTTGATTAAAGGAATCATTCCTCTTCAACTGAGACATCGTTATGTCTTGGATCTGCACAAAGCGCTTTCCAAATGATCTTTCATCCAACAGTCCAGAGCAGCTGTTAATATTTAAGGAGCACTGGAAGTTACTAAGTGTCTCCAAAATACCTATGGGATTTAAATGTTCCCTGTGAGGTCTACTTGATAGACTCGTTGTAATTTTGGGTGGCCCATAGGACTGATTCATCTGCCCCTTGAGTATTTCCTAGTGCATAGCAAAGAAAAAGTAGCAAAAATATATTTCCATACATATGCATGACACACATATACCTTATGTAACATGTATTTCCTTGTGTACTGACATATAAAAATGTGCTCAGAATACATTTCACACTGTAAAGTTCACCACTTAGCAGTTGGAAAACACAAGAAATGTCACCTGTGCAGCATAGTTTAATCCTGTGTAGTGGATACTGGAGCCCAACATCATGTTGTGCTCCTTTGCTCTGCATGAAGGCCACCCCACGTTCTGCGTGTTGCTGAGGGTGGGACCCCAGTGAAACAGGATCAGATGTGTTTTGATCACAGCTCATCCCAAGAAAGAGTCATTGCCCTGGCACTACCACCAGCTGCTCATCACCCTTCTCTACCAGGGACATAATCACACTTTCTGATCTGCCAGCATGGCTCCATCTGTAGTCATTTCCTAACTCAGATTCTGTCAAATGATCCAGTTTTTTTGGGGGGGGGCAGCACAAGGGTGTGTGTGCTTTTAAATGGCAGTCAAAGCAGTGGCCACACTAAGGCAGATCATTTTTGCAAAGCCAAGGAACTGTGAGATGTGCTCTTCTACCAGCAGACCCGAGAGGTCAGCAACCCGTGAGACAGGATCTGCTGCAACCAGAAAATTGTGTGTGATTGCACCATTAATGAGCTCCTGTTCAATATTTCTTTTTGCCATATTGCTCAAGGCATGATACCAAAGCCTTAGTAATGGTGCCACTCCAACCCTGTGGTGGAGACAGAATTGCTAATATCTGTAACACCCGCCACTCTAGTATCACAAATACCCATTTGTTCATTAATTTTAAATGCCCAGTTTGATTTTTATTTTCAGAAGCTTTAGCATTATACAGCACTTTACTTGACAAGGGAACAACTTACATTGACTTTTGCTGCAAACATAAGCATCAGCACCTGGAATCTGGAATACAGCATATAAGAAACACACTTGCTTAAATAAGCTGTCAAACTGTCAAAGCTTGATTAACATCATATATGAATTAGAGCAGAACCAAGATACAAGTCTGACAATCTCTAGTCTCCATCCTTAGTTTTTCGTCTCATGCAATACCTATTTGCATGATACAGAACAAGGAAGGGGACCCTGGATCTGTCCCAGAGCAGATACATCCTGTGCCTTCAGCAGTATCCTGAGGAAAAAAGTATGTATGATGATGCAGTTAAAATTCTAAGTCTCAGGGCTGAGAGCATTTTACAACCTTAATTCTAGCATTGCCCAAAAAGTAAGGAGTTGATTTTTTTAAACATTAATGAGGAGCAATGAAAAAAAGGACAATTATTTCCTGAGTTTATAAAAACACACTGAAAGGCCAGAAATGTGCTTCTGTTTTCTCTCAGTACCCCAGCACACAGGAGCCTGCATTCTGTTCTTGAAGACGTCACCCACTCGAGCTAAAGGGCAGCTTTCACTGGTGTGTGACCATTGCCTCGTGTATCTGACGGGCTCTCAGCTGGTATGCATGTTTGTGTACGTGTGTGTGCATCCCACAAACACACACACACACTTTGCCAGTGGGTTTCAGTGCTGTTTGCTGACATGGTATGAACCAAAGAAATACATGCTGCAAGAGGCACATAGAGTCATAGAATTATAGCATGGTTTGGTATGAAAGGGACCTTACAGATTATCTGGTTCCAGGGGCTAAGCGCAGAGGCACCTTCCACTAGACCAGGTTGATTAGAGCCCCATCCAGCCTGGCCTTGAACACTTGCAGGGACAGGGCAGCCACAGCTTCTCTGGGCAACCTGTTCCAGTGCCTCGCCTCTGTCACAGTAAAAAATGTTTCCCCAATATTTGATCTAAACCTATCCTCTTTCAATCTGAAGCCATTCTCCCTGGTCCTGTCACTATGTGCCTTTGTAAAAAGTCCCTCTCTGTCTTTCTTGTATGTTCTCTTCAAGGACTGGAAGACCACAATTAGGTCATCCTGAACCCTTCTCTTTTCTAGGCTGAATAAACACAATTCTCTCAGCCTTTCCTCATAGGAGAGGTGCTCCATCCCTCTAATCGTCCTGGTGGCCTCCTCTGGACTCGCTCCAACAGGTCCATATTCCTCCTGTGCTGGGGACCCTAGAGCTGGTTGCAGCACTGCAGGTGGGGTCTCACCAGAGCAGAGCAGAGGGGCAGATTCCCCTCTCTCACCCTGCTGGCCATGCTGCTTTGGATGCAGCCCAGGACATATTTGGCTTTCTGGATGGGAAGCACACACTGCTGGCTCATGTCCAGCCTCTCATCCATCTGCACCCCGAAGTCCTTCTCAGCAGAGCTGCTCTTGAGCTGTTCATCCCACAGCCTATCAGGGGTTGTCCCACCCTGTGTTCAGGACTTTGTTCTTTGTCTTGTTAAACCTCATGAGATTCTCATGGGCCACTTCTCGAGCCTGTCTAGGTCCCTCTGGATGGCATCCTATCTTCCAGGTGTGTCAACTGCACCACTCAGCTCGGTGTCATCTGCAAATTTTCTGAGGAGGCACTCAATCCCTTTGTCTGTGTCATTAATGAAGTTATTAAATAACACTGGTCCCAGTGCAGACCCCTGAGGGACACCATTTATCACTGATGTCCATTGGGACACATGCTCTTCTGCTTTTCCTTCCTGAGCTTGATTGACTCTTTCCCAACCCACTATGACGCTCCTGCTTTGATTCTTTTTCACTGACACTCTTCAGCCCTATCAATTTCTCCTTGTCAGCTGAACCCCTTCCTTCCTCCTTTGGGCTGTGACTCCCCATCCGAGGCTCTTTGCCAAACTACACTTTCCTCTAGCTGAGTCTTTTCCTCCCCTCAGTCCTCCTGCTTCACAAGCATCCTCTTGCTGTACAGTCTCACCGCCCCTGATGGATGCTCTGCCTTCTCCCTCCTTGCCTGAGCAGTCCCAGCTCTACCCCAAAGCTTGCTCCTAAAAATTCTCTTAGCCTGCCAGGGTGCCTCTGTAGACCCTTCATCCAGCTTCAATCTTCTGCCTTTTCTTACCCTGACTACATTCCCCTGTCCCACCGCTCTTCTCATTTTCCAAACAGTCTTGCATTGTTGAACCAGTTCTGACTCTACTCTCCCACCTCCCATACTCATCCTGCTTTTCCATTTCCTTATCAAGATTGTCATCTTCCTTTTAGCTTCCTCTGTCTCAGTTGTCGCTCAAACCGTGTTTCCCAGACTCTTCTTCCACAACTTCTCTCTCTTGGAACTATCAACTGCTTGGCAGGTAGCATGTGGCTGGATTACCAAAGATGGAAAGAAGGGGACACATTCTGCTTTTGTCTCTTCAACCCAAGGCCTGAGTTGGAGCTGCTGCTGCCTCTGTCCTTAAACACATCTTAACCTGATCTCAGACACCTTAAGTACCTTAGCATGTCAGCTGCACAAATAAAGTCTCTTGATTGCTTACAACTTGAGAGCTCAAGCTCCAGTCCTCAGGGAAGCGCAGGCCAGACCTCGAGGTCAGAGACCTAGAGCTTACACCACTATAAAAATAGCAGGGACTATCTTTATCCTTCTCATACATCACTATAGAACCTGTATTGAGTATCAGTATCAGTTATCTGCCTGTACTTATATTAGACACTACAAAATATGCTTCAAATGATGTACAATCTAATTAGACCAACCCCCCCTCCCCCCCAAGAAACTAACCAGAAAAAAATCTCCAATCACAGATGGAACTACTGCCTTAGCATAATTTGCTCATTTTGGGCATACTCAGGGAATGCTGATAGCTTGCTCTGCAGGGCCATTTACACAATGCTCTGAAAATCCCCCGAGGTTCCCTCCTGAGCAAGTGCCGAGAACCTGGAGGTATGCAATAATGAGCCCCTACCAAAGAGCTCTCACACACTTGCATAATTTGTGATGGAAAACATGCCACACTGATCCTCTGCATTCACGTTCCCTTCATCACTCCTGCTAAGCTAGCAGAACAATTCAGACAACTCAGGACTTCCCTTCCCAACCAGTGAGGTATGTCCACAGTACAGTGCAAGGGGCCAAGTGAATAAGCTCTGCTGGGGTCTGCAGCCTTGTTCTCGGGAGCTGGCAGTAAGAAAAAGCAGCGGGAGCATGGGGAGCTGGGACACAGGAGAGCAGCAAAGACTCAGTCTGGCAAGATGGAATGGGAAATTTCAGCTGATATGGGCAAAGGTGGAAGTTATCTGCTGGGGACAAGGGCCAGGAGGAAAAGTGCTAAGACAGTGGCTCCAAAAATGTTGGTTACCGCTGGGCTAGAGACAGTGGCAGCTTGCAGCAATTAATGTATTCCATTACCTCATGGTTTTATGCTTCAGATGCAGATTAATAGTATTCATTCAAAGCAAGAATGACATCATCTGCATAAAATCCTTTCCAGTGTCATACAGTATTCTCTTGCTCTCTGATTATCGCTGGTCTACTGGATTAGTGATGGTGTTTCAGACTGTGTTTTACATTTTAAAAGATCTAAGTCCCTCAATCCTCCATTCAAACCTGTTTTTTAAGAATCCTCTTAATGGAGAAAGGGACTTTGTTTCCAAATATTTCTTCTGTCTTCTCCACCTCCTCATTCCTACAGCAAACTTTCTGCAGAGGTTTTGTGTGTCTTCACAACCTGAAAGGAGGTTGTAGTGAGTGAGAATCAGTCCTGTCACAAGTACCAAGCAATAGGATACTAGGAAATGGCCTCAAGTTGTGTCAGAGGTTTAGATTGGACATTATGACATTGCTCAGGGAAATGGTTGAGTCACCATCCCTGGAGATATTTAAGAGAAGTGTAGATGTGGCACCTGAGGACATGGTTTAGTGGTGGATTCAGTAGCACTGGGTAAATGATTGAGCTCAATGATCTTAAAGGTCTTTTCCAACTTAAATGGTTCTATGATTCAGACTTCATCCTAGCAGGGTCATCTGAGGGCAGTTTGCATACTTGTGGGACCTTTTTTTTGAGGAAAAACAGTCATTAGACTCCTACACAGCATTCTGCGTAGGCAGCACAATCTAGCTCTGCAATTTTTTGATGCCACTGCCTTATTAAAAATAAATAATCTCCAAAGATAACAGGGCAAAGGAAATAAGACAGACAATATTCCTTTGGACAGAAAGTCTCTCATATGCTCATGTACAACCTGGTATCGAAGTACTGCCTGAATTTCAGAGAAGTATGGTTTTTCCTCAGCATTTTCACAAAGCTTCCATTGGACACCAATTGGGGTCACATGCATGTGGCAGAAGAATATACCCAAGAGCACATATAAAAAGTGAATAAGTGAAATAAATTCTAAATACTTTACTGCTTTATTTGTCTATTCATTTTTTAATCCATTTCTAATCTGAAACATGCAATTAAGATAATGTGGTATTTGAAACAATAGGCAGGGTTTACATATAGCTGTCAATTATCACAGAAGGTGCTGAGAAACATTCTGTAAAGCTCCGTCTACACTATGTAAAAAGGAAATCACAGCTGCAGCTAAGCAAGCAATAATACTAATTTCCCTGAAGTCATCTGCTTGAATTTTCAAATGAATTCACCACAGGCAGGCTTAAGTTCAAATAACATTCCTTTTCCCAGCAGCTTTCTGTCAGTTCAATAGCCCAGACCCTTGTGGAAAGGATACTTCCAGGACCTTAGAGCTGGAGTCTGATTATTGTTCCCTTCTGTGGCTTGCAGACACGCTGCACCTGAATTCGTATAAATGGCAAAGCTCTGCCTTTAAAAGGAAGGGGTAAGACAATTCTTTCTATTATTTCCTCTAAAAAGATACTGTCTGTTCAGAAACACCTCGCTTCCAGCTTGAACTTCTCTTAACTAACCCAGTCCTTTCATGTCAGTGATCTTTCCGCTGTTTGCCGAGTGTTTATACACCACTTCCATAATCTCTCGCAGCATTGGTTTTGACAAGGTAAACAAGCTAAACTCTTCTGGTATCCTCCCATAGAAAGTTTCTAGATGGTCCAACAAACAAACAAACAAATAAACAAACAAAAAACAAAAAAAGCCCCCAACCTGAACAAAATCAAAACAAACTAACCAACTAAACAAACAGAAAAAATCACAAAAGCAGACCTGTATGCAGACCTACATATGGAGGTTTCCATCAAATGTCTGTCACCTTGCGAAAAATACATAAATTCTTAGTACTGTTCTGTGTTGTTTCAAGAAAGCAGACTGGCCCAATGCTCCAGAGGGAGTGAAAAGACTGTATTGTTTAAGCCCCTGGCTGAACATCAACATAACCCAGTGCACGTTAGGCCTGTTTTTCAGAAATGTTAAACACCATCAACCCTCCTTGACTTCAGATGGGGTTGAAGACGCTCAGACAAGGCCCTTAAAAACATGATTTGGCTCTTGAGGTAGGGGTAGAATGAGTGTGTTCACACAACAGTCTAATGCAGCATCTCATGTCCTCAGATACATTTACAGTTGAGAATGGAGACAACCTCTCACATCCTTAGAAACCCTTTTTGCTCTTCCAGTCACTTTAACTTGGCACTCTCATTCTCTGAGTGAATCACAAGTGGTGAGAAACTGTCTGAAGGAAGTATTTTCTGCCCATTGGAGAAAGTTGACTCATCCACACTAAATCCTTTGAAGAGACTGCTTACAGAAAACGTCCAGTTGTTAATGCTACGTGACCTTGTGCTTTCAAAGATGTTTCCCAGGACGTGTGCTTGGGTAATGGATGGATGGATGAAATCTGCATGCTATGGGTGAAACAGAGGTAAAATTCTGTCTTTGGTAAGGGATTAGATGGGTCACTGGCACGTTCAATAGATTTAGACAGTGCAATAAATATGATAAAGAAAATAATGCCAAGTGGCATCATTTTGACTGTTTGTTATTAATGCTGGATGAAAGAAGGGGTTAGGGCTTACAAAAGGTAGAGGAAAACTATTGGTCCATGTTGTAGGGTCAGGTCCAGAGATAAGAGGCTCTGCATTTCTGAGAGCAAGACCCCAGAAAGCACTCAAAAATGTTCAGCATGATGAGAAAACTGAGGCATGGTATGGCACACAGACATGTTATTGTTTTGCCTAGATCCGTATTTCTCTTGTGCTGCCTAAAATAGTGTTGAGGGAGCTGTAAGGGGGAGGATCGGGATGTGGTTGGAAACCTCATGCAAAGGCTGCAGTATTCACTTCAGCTATCATGTGTCCCTGAGGAGGTGGCCAGCCAGAATACCCACAGAGCTGGTGCTCTGGGAAAGAGTTTGATTAAGCCATCAGGGAGTTTCTGAGACCTGAGACCAGTCTCAGGATCTGCATCAGCAACAACAAACCATTACATGGAGGTCAAGTTCACCCTGACTAAAGATCTGAGTTGGCACCAAAGGCAAATCAGCTACAAAGTTTTTGCTCACAAACTTGGCACTCAGCTCCAAAACTCCTACTGAATACCAAGCTGACTGAATACCAAGGTTCTCATAAGGAGATGCTCAGAGAGGGTCTGCACTTGGGGAATACATCTAGAAATCCAAAGACATGAAGCAAAGAGATACAGCAGACTGAACCAAGTCACACAAGAAGGAGGGAGAGAAGGGATGCAACACCAAGCTCTCCAGACATCACCATGTGGACTGCTGGGGAATGATTGATTGCATCACTGATTTGCCGCCATGCAGCTGCCTGGGAAAATGGGAGACCCTGTGGTTTTCAGGCACACTTGTCCCAGTCCTGCCAGTCACATGGAAAGCCCTGGGATGAGAGACTGAGAGTTTCCACCACCCTCCCTTGTTCAGCAGCCTGCCAGAAATGCAGTGACCCAAGGGTTTTCCCTTTCATGGAAAAATGTTGAAATTTAGGTTTAATTCCAATTTGAAATGAAACCAGATTTTGCAATATCAAAATCCTCCACAAAATGAAATGACTTTTCATAGCAGAGCTTTGCTGATTGATGCAGACTGCATGTAACTGAGAAGAGCCTGCTAAGCGGGTGTTTCAATCAGAATTTCCTGGTCTGTCACTTCCAAGCAGACAATTCACTGCAAAACTGATGGCCGCAGTTTTGCAGAGAGACGGAGAGAAAGCCAATCGGGCACAGCATCAGCGCAATGCCACGCGATGTCTGGGTGCTGCTGCTGACATGACAGCTTCTTGGGAGAGGTCCATTCACAGGCTTCACCTTCCCTTTTCGGTGCTGCTGACATGCCTAGACCATGGTGAGAATCTTTTCCTCCTGGACAGAGGCTCAGTTACCCGGCTCTCTTGGCTCAGAGGTGTTCACACTGCAGGTAGCAAAGCTACAACAACTGGGGTTAGCTGAGCTGACCAGTAAAAGCATCTGATTTAAGGTGGGCAGGAAATATAAACCGAGGATGGAGGAGCTCTGTAGATGAAGGAACGTTGCATCAAATGTTCTTGCACAGAAATTACTTCTGTTTATCACCATTAAGTACATGCACGTGGCTTCAGTTTTTACAGCAGCTGCCCAACTTACCTGCTGTGTGTGGGTGATAAGATACTCGACTGTGAGGAAGATTCAATTAATTCTACTCTGCAGTTAGTTTGGTAAATTCGTTTGGTAGTCTGGTCGGAGCGACACAGTGTTATTAATATCTGCAGGAGGCACAGGAGAATGCTGCAGAGTGATATTTTTGAAACAAAGGCTCTAAGACATGATTGAGACAATACAACTTCTCCTATGTTGTACAAGATAATTGGTTTAAACTCTCTTTAAATATCAAAAGCCAGTGGCACAAGGATGGGTTAAAAATACTTATTTTTACTATTTATTTTACTGGAAAAGGAACAGAATAAGCATAGATTTTAAATGAAGCTTTTCAGAAAATGCAGCTTACAAAACAAAGAAATAGGCTTGCATGGCTTTTTTCATATCTTCACTTCTGGAACAAATCCTGAATTTAACTGGATGTATATGTTTTGTCCTTGCTGTTGTGTTGCTATCTTGCTGGCTTTTCTCATATTATTAATTCATTCATCTCCAGCAGTTGCAACAAAGTGGACAATCTTCTTCCCCAAAAGAAGAGCAGAAATTCCCCTTGAAGGAATCGTGCACCTAAGGAAACCGAGGCACAACCTGTTCCTTCAAGCTACCCAAACACAGGGAGCACAGATTTCCCATGGGTTTTATTTAAACCATTTAAATTATTTAAATAATAAAATACAATAATAATAAAAAATAACTCACTACAATTCAGATTATTCTTGAGACACCCAATGACAAAGGGTTCCAGATTGTCTAAAATCTGTCAGTCTGTAGGTGTTTATAAGAATGGCAGCCCTGTTCTCCATTGCCCTACAAATTCTGATTTTCTGGATGCGGTTTTACAATGAGAGCCCCAGCTCTGCAGCCTGTACTTAAATCAAGCACTTGTGTTAGGCGTGGACCTGTCTACTGTGGCACCCAACTTGCATCAGTATGGCCAAGGCAAGTGAAAATATGCTCCCAGCAAGGTTTTCTGCAGGCAGAAAAGAAGAAATCTGTATTGAACAAAGTAAGCAAGAAAATATATTCACTACTTAAAGATCAATATTCTCTGGGAACTTCACCTCATCCTTAAGGTATCTAATTACTTGTGAACTTTCATTTTCGGTGACATGTAGCGTTGAAGGGAGGAAAGTTAATGGGAACTGTTTGTCTTCCTTTATCCCACAGAAATGTCAGGTTTGAGAGTCGTATTTGTTACAAGCATACTCTTTCCTTTGGGAAACATTACATATTTAATCCACTTAGTATCTTGCTACCAAGATAGTTACTGTTTGGTGCAATACGCATCTTTTCAGTGCAGTCTGGTATCTCAGTTTACCCATAAATAAACTACAAAAAAAATTCAAGGGAGCATTTCTCTTTGGCCAAGGTGGTAAGTCACACAAAATCCAGGCCTGGTTGTAGCACACTCCTCTTCTACTCTACCAGAATACACAACCATTACAAAAAAAACAACACCAAAATAAAGCACAGTGATTAGCACAGTGAGCTCATCTGAAAAACATCTGAAAAGTTTCTAGGAGCATTGCCACTGACCTGCTCTTTCATACCAGACATCTTTTGTTCCCCTCCTCTTTAGGCTGCAAGCTGTCTGTGAGTACTTACATGTGAGTAGTAGTTCACACTGGAACAGGAACTTTTCTCTGGAGAATTTTAGGTGTCTGTACAAGATGTGGATGTCTTTGGTTTGTCTGAAGAGGAGTTCTTCCAGGACAGACCAATCAGTTGCTTTAATCAAGGAGAAGGAAATGCAGCTATCCATTCTGTCTCTTTTTTTTCCCCCCTTTTCTGTTATTTAATTTTAATTTAACTTTACACTGACTGCTAGGCAAAATAAACATCTCCCATGGAATTCTAATGAATGAGAGAGTAAACTCCAGAACTTTACAAAATAGGTAAATAAACTGAGAATTCTCTCAGGTGTGCTGGTGGAATTGTGGAGTAGCCAAGGTGAAATTACTGAAGTAATTCCACACGAAGGAGTAAGTATGAATTAGGTTCCACTGTGCTAGAAAGGATCGAAGAAGAGGAATGATCAAGTAGGAGCAAGGATGATGGTACATGGATTTTGTCACAGAAGCATAAGAATGAAACACAGACAAAGGGAATCAGCCACCCTCACTCACCCTCACTCAGGGCTGCTGCAATACTGGAGAGTGCTGTTACTTGGGTGAAATACTCAGCATTGCCTTATGGGGTGTGCATGCCTGCAAAGTTCAAATATTTTATGTGAGACCTATCTGGCCTGGAGGGAAATTCCTGCTGCCCCTATATTTAACTTGCATTACAGAAGGCCAGTAAAATTCCCCTTGGATTTAACTGTCTCAGTAACAACTGCCCAAAATTAGCAGGCAGCCTTCTTTCTTTTTCTTTTTCATTTTTTTTTTTTTAAAGAGTCTAGAGCAATCTGAAGGAATTTTACTAGATTAAATAATATTTAGCCTATGCTAAAGTGGGATGCCTCTTGAGAGGAGCCTGGCCTGTGGCTGAGAAGGGGGTGTGAAAGGCATCTGGACCCTCACAAGTGACTTCCCCCTCTGGATCAAGCAGTGTGGCCAGGCAAGGGCATCTGCCAAGCTGGCAGTGGCCTGGGGAATGTTCCCAGCTGCATACTTCCTGCAAAGTGGGGAAGGTGCTCGTGCCCATGTCTTATTTCTAAAGCAGCATCCGCGGACACCCTAACCCATCCAAGGACGGGCTGAACAGGGCTCTGAGCATGGTGGATGGTGTCCCTACCCATGGCAGTGGGTTTGAACCTGATAGTCTTTGAGGTCTCCTCCAACCCAAAGATTCTGTGATTCTGTGAAGATGCTTCGCACCAGGCGCATGCCAAGAGGCAGCTGTGCCTCGCTGGGGCAGGGTGAGGGGCAGAGACGTGCAGCAGCAGGAAGATGTCCACCAGCACTTACAGAACAACACCAGCCTCTGGAGCACAGCTGAAGCTTCCCCACTGCCACTTGTGGGGGACAGACTGCAGCTTTTCCTTGTCACCTCTTCCGCTCCCTCCTTCAGAGGCAAGCAATGTGCTCACCAATTCCTTTGGCAATTGTGGAGCTGTTGGAGGTGGCAGTATAGGCAAGGGAGGATGTCTTGTGCTCCCAGCTTGTGCTGTGCTGCACCTCAGCTACACTGATGCCACCAAATTACAAAACCATTGAAGTGGGCAGGGACTTCTGGAGATCATCTAGTCCAGCCTCTCTTCTCAGAGCAGGGACAACTACAAGCAGTTTTTGAGAGACATTTTTAGTTGGGTTTTGCAGGATGGAGATTTCACAGCCTCCCTGGACACCTATCCCAGTGTTCCACTCTCGGAGGGAAGAAGGTTTTATTTAGGCTTACATAGATATACTTGTGTTTCAGTGTGTGCCTGCTCTCTGTTGTCCTGTCACTGGGCACCACTGAAAAGAGCCTGTCACTTTACATCTTTCCTTCAGATATTCACAAGGCCCATCTTGAGCCTTCTCTTCTCTGCCTGAAACAGAGCCTCAGCTTTTTCAGGACAGAATGAAGGTGCAGGGCACAGCCACACAACCACACTGACCAGTCAACAGTTTATGCACAACCTCCCCTTTTTATACCTTTGCCCTCCTATTTTCCCACTTTTGTTCCTGCTAAAATCATCTAACCCCCTCCCTTGTATTGCCTATCACATAACCTAACACGCTAATATCGTTGTAGAAGGCTATCAGATTGTTCCTGGATGAGGTTGTCCATTCTCTTCCTGGGGGTCTAAGTGAGGCTGACTGGCCTGTAGTTCCCCAGATCCTCCTTCCTGAAGACAGGGAGTGACTTCTTTTTTTTCTTCCACTCCTAAGGTATCTCTCCCAAAAGCCAGGACCTTTTAAAAGTTATCAGGAGCAGCCCCACAATTTATCACCCAGCTCCCTCAGTGCCTGTGAGCGTACCCTGCCAGGTCCCATGGACCCAATTGTGTCCAGTTTAAGTGCTCCCTAACCCAGTCCTCTTGCACCAAGAGCACGTCTTCTTTGCTCTGGGCTTTTCCTCTGGTCTCAGGGCCCTTGGATTGCTGAAGCCCAGTCTTACAGTAAAATCCAACGGGAAGAAGGCATTGACCTTTTCTATGCCCTTTGCTACCAAGTCTCCTGCCCTTCTGCCCCATCCAGCACCAAGCCCATATTTCCCTTGGTTTTCCTCTCCCTATTAATGTACTCAGAGAAGCTATTCTTGTTACCCTTCACCTCCCCTTAAAGATTCAACTCCATGTGGGCTGACTTTTCTTACCCCATCCATGCACTCTCACTCTCAGCATCTCTGTATTCCTCCTGGATCACCTGCATCTGCTTCCACTTTTTGCATACTTCCTTTTTACATTTTAATTTGGTAAGGAGCTCCTCGTTCATCCATGCAGATCTCCTGCCACCTTTGCTGGATATCCTGCTCATTGGGATGGACCATTCTGGTGCTGGGAACAGATGATCCTTGAAAATCAATCAGCTCCCCTTGACCTCTCTTCTCTCCAGGGATGTTTCCTGTAGGATTCTTCTAAGCATATCCAAGTCCAAAGCCTGCTCTCCGGAAGACTAGGGTTGTAAAGTTGCTTTGAGCCTTGTTCCCTTCCCTCAGGATCCTCAACTCCAGCATATCAGATGCTGAAGAGCAGACAAGCACCTTGTTCCCAGCTTGGGTTCTGGCATAAGATGCATATGAAAAGCCAATTCTTCATGTGCTTGAATGAGGAAAAAGATTGAGTCTAAAAATAACAATAATAAAAATGATAGATCTTCCTTTGGAAATGTTGGCTGAAACATTTGTTTTTGTCTCTTTTTTTGTTCCCAAATGGCTTTCATGAGAATATTTCTCAGTGCTTTTACATAACATTTTATATTGTGTTAAATCACTGATCAGATTTCTTTGAAGAGAATCCTTGTGGGGCTTTTGCAATGCTAAAAAAAGAAGAAAAAAAGGAAGGCATATTCTTTTCTTTTTTTCCAATTGGAAAAAGTCAACCCACATCAATAGGGAAATGGTGTAATTTCAGGCTCCTAGAGAGATACTAGAAATACTGGCAAGGAGGAGAAAAATAATTTTGAAAGGTACAACTGATACTTCATGTTCATTCTGAATATTTTGCATTGTTTCCCTTGTCTAATAAAAAGGTGTCAACAATTTTTTTAAAGATGCAGATTTAAAATACCTGGCTCAATCAGATCCATAGCCTTTGTTAGCAAAGAAGAAAAGGCCAGTGTTCCTGAGAGGCAACACAGCATGATGATTTCAGACTGCTACCACTGCCCTGCTTTTTGACATACACAGCTGAACCAGGGATATTTTATTTCTTTTGATGAGCATAAGAATAAGTCTTATTAAGGTTTTTCTGCTCATTGCTTGTGGTTTTTAAACTATAAACATCCAATTGCAAGCTATTTAAACTGGATTTCACAAAAAATTTGTGAAAATAATCTGGTGTTAGTTGAAGAATGCACATCATAAGTATGGCCACAAAAGTCTGTAAAAGTACACAAAAGCAGTGAGTGTGGCTAAAAGGTTTGTGAAGGTTTCTGGCAAATGTGGCAAGTTTTGGAATCTGTAAATATGTAAACATTGGTTGAAGGAGGTTTCCTCTCAAATGGTAAAACTTGCGTGTTAACTATCACCAGGCAGATTTTCTGTTCTGTCTCGAGGCCCTTGGGAACAACAGAGCAGAAAGATGAAAGAATACTGTTGCCCTTTCCGTGGGCATGGGTGTGGTGGACATCAAAAAGCCAATTTGTGTGTGGTGCTCATTTTGGTACCCCCAGGAATACCATCTCTGTCTGCTCTGGCCCCTGACTGAACACTGCCCATTTTTATTTCCTGCTTTCCAGGACTTCTCTGCAAATAGTTTTCATTTTAGGACCAGAATGAAAATAATTTAAGAAAGACCTAGTACTCAATATCTTTACTGAAATAAATAGCTTTTTTTTTCCTCAAGAAAGCTCAAGAGCTTCTCTATGGGGGAATTACTGAGTGCCAAACTTTCTTCTCATCATTGCCTCAGTTTGGCATCTTCACAGAAAAGTCTCACAAGCTGAGTACTGGTCCATGACAAACACTCTTGACTGGATTTCTAATTGAAACCATTAACATTTTTTGAGTTCTGTAATAAAAAATAAATATAATACAAATCAGCCTGAAAATCTGGGTGGTTTTTTAGTATCTAAAATTAACTCTTAAACTTGAGAGAAAGAGTTGTTGTTATTCACTGTATAAGCCACTGGAGCACATTCCAGCACAGATAAATGAAATCTCTGCTGCATTAAACATAGATAGCAAAACACAAAGAAGTCTGCTTACAAATCCAGGGAGATTTTCATGCATAAAAGCAAAGCTGCTGAAGTTCTAACAGGATTAAAAATTGGAAAAATATGCAATTACATCCTAGTATTCAATAAAAACCAATTTTAAATTATTCCACCCTTTTAAAATACTGGTGCCTATTAAAACACAGACATATTCATGCGGCTTTCAAACGCATTCCAGTAGAGTGTAAACTGAAAAGTCACTGCATTTCATCACACAATAGTCAGAAGCAAAAAATGATGTTGCATTCTAAGCACTCATTAAATGCAGAAATACGCAGTGAGGATGTAAATGTTGTATAGATTCTCAGGGAAGTTTATAATTTATATTCAAAACTAAGATTCATATTAAATACCCAGCTTCAAATCTCCTTGGACGGCATCTCTCCATAGATTTCTAAAAGTGTACATTTATGGAGTAAACAGAATATTTAATGGCTGCTAGCAGTATATCAGATTTGTTATGCTTATGGCAGCTGTGGTCATCAAATATTCATGCTGATGGTTCTTATGCAATGCTGACAGCTTTCTAACTTGTGAAATAAGTAAGGGGTGAGTGGGAATTGATGAGATAAGTAGACTGCTCTATCTAAGAAGGGTGACCAAGCTGTTCTGTGGCAGCAAGAAGATTAAGAGTTGCATTCTCAGAGCAAGAGGGAAAATCCGAAGGTGTATTTCTTCAGATTGCAAACCAGACACATCTCTTGATCTTGCCATATGTTTTCTTATTCTTCTCACTCTAACTGTCCCTTTCAGCCCCTGGGATTTATTTGTTGGTGTCAGGGTCAAGTAGTGGAAAAATGGCTCATGAGTTTCTGCTACCAGACAGGCTGGGCTGAGATACTGGGTCATTTCAGTCAAGCTGGGGGAAGAACGATAACACAAACATAAACCAGTCCCATATTTCTTACTTAGGCAGTTTGCCCTTGCTCCAGCGAGGGCAAATAAAGGATTTTACCTCTTTAAGGAGCATAGGGGATGGTCCATTAGAGGTTTTGTTGTTGGGTTTTTTTATTGTTTTAATGGACTATACTCCTCAGTGTTGGCATATCTTTAGGACATTGTCTTACTTCTACTGCTAAACAGTGTACTTCAGTTTGATAATTTGGCATAATTACGTCACAAAAAAAGCTGCAGGTTAACCTGCAGTTATGCTGTACCATAAGCCAAGATCAGATCATAGGACATTTCCAACATGGATTTTCTTCACACTCTTAATGAATTTTTATTTTATATGACAGCCATTACTGTGAAGTAGTTGCACATCTTTCATATTATCTGATCTCAGCATCCGGCCTTCAGGCTTCAAATTCCTGGGATATCTATATTATAAGCCAAGGTAAGAAAAATCATCTCCGCATCAGTCTGGAGAAACAATGCAAGTCTAGTACACTGTAAGATCAATGACAGTGACTTCATTGCCAGTTATGGTTTTCTAGAATTAAATCACTAATATTACCTTTAATTCTTTCAGTATGTGTTTCCTTGCTTGTGAGACAATACCTGAAATAATTTTGGATTTCATGCATTTACCTTGTTAGCTATTTCAAGCTGTAAGTTACAGATTTGCCATAAAATAGTTCAAGTCCAGGTACAGTGTGATGAGTTTAAGCAAAACTATACATGCAACACAAAAGCCCAGTTTTCAACCACAACATAAAATGTTTCAGAACATAGGCCAAATCCAACGTTCTTTCCAATAAAAACAAGGAAAAAACCCTGCATACTAAAATCAAGTGTAATTGTATTCGCAGTCCCAAAACCAACTTGCCTCCAACACAGATAGAGATGCAAGGGAACCTGGGTAAGTCCAACTTTTTATCTCAGACCTCGAAAGATAAGAACACTTCTGAGAGGATAAAAGCCCTAAACCTCGGTGCTACTCTCAGATTCATCGAAAAGTGTGAGTAACTTGAAACCTAGTCTTGCAAATTTGACTTGGGAGATGCCATAGAACAGACTGAGCAATAAAAATAAGGGGAATAGTCAGAATTTTTGTCTCCTGAAGTTTTCTTCACAGCATAAACTATGGCTCAGTGAGAATGTTCAGTATTAGAAGTTTCCACCAAAATGCCTTTGCTGAAAGCTGTATTGCCACAATATAAATAGCATTATAGGGCACACAAGAAATTTTGTAGTAGATAACTAAGGGATGTCTTCCTGCTAGAGGAATTTCTTTCTAATGTTACAGCAGTCCAACATTCCCTCACTTCTTGAAGAAGGAGAATCTGTGCTCTTGCCCAAACTAAGCTGTTTCCTTCTTCTCTCCCAGAAATCTATGTGCTCTATCCTTTTAGACAAGGGACAGCTCCAATTCAATTTGATGTCCCAGGTGAAGTTGTATTTGTCACTCACACTGTTCTAACATCAGTTTAATTTTCTAAATTGTTCTCTATTTACAAAAGGCTGTTACAAACATGCAAGATGCAGGGAATATGAGAACCACAGTCATCTACTGCTCTGTGTTCTCTTCCAAGTACAGACTTGTTTCAAAAATAAAGATATTCCATCCATCTTTTGACATACTCTAGGTTCTCTTGGGCTTCCTTTTACCAAGTGCCAAACCCAGAGGAAGTTCCTACCTCTACTCTGTTCTGATTTTCTGCAGCCTTTCTGCAAACATTCTCTCACTACAGTTCCATATTCCTTTTTTGCGTTTTCTGCCCCAGACCAGTTGAGGTTGGCAAGTGTAGATCAGCAAAGGCTCAAAGACAGAGGGCCAAAGAAAAATACTCTGAAAAGCCTAGTTTCTAGGCCCTCATAGTGATAACACTTTTGCAAAGGTCTTCTTGAAAAACAAATCCATCCATTCTGTCCATTTATTCTCCACAAGGTTGCCTATCTACCTTCTACTCCCAATGAGGATTTTCGTTTTGAACACCTCTTACAATACCACCTCATTAATCCATATCTGATTACCACATCTCCCAATTGTTCTGTGATCTGTTGTGGCTTCATTTACCAAGTTCAGAGAAAAGACTTCGTGGTTTGCAGTCATCTTACTTCCTAGAACTTTCAAACACCAGGCACACACAACAGCTTCTGGTGTCCCAGGGTAATGTCTGTTCAAACAACAGATGAATGCTTCTACTATTAACTCAACCTTTTTGTCATTTACATGTTTCACCAGGCTCCACAGTTCTAGAGATTTTCTATTCTCCACTTCGCCCAGTTCTTTCAACACTTTGGTTTTCCACAATTTTGAATAGTACCTCTAGACACCATCCATAAAAAAGAAAAATAAATCTGTCTTGAGTAGATTGTTCAGTCACATCCATGTTTCTGAAGTGACCCTTTAAACTATCTGTATTCTCACTCTTTTCCAAGTTCTGCCCTTCTGATGCACTTCAAGGATGTGCTGAAGTTCTTCTTGCTACTGTTTTTCTGTTTTGTGCTTCTTCCCTCCACCACCAAATATTTGGCCTTTCCATTTCAGCTCTTCTGATTTCCTCCTTGTGTATCCCCCATTGTAGTTTAATTTATTTTTATTGGGTTAATACGGTAGAATTTTCACTTTCAGATGGTTTGGTTGAAACAACCTCATGACCCTTCTCAACTAGATGTTCAATGATATTCCTGCTTTCTACGGTTCTGCGATGGATGGGATTTTTTCCATGATTTTTTTCCCCTTCTGTAGCATCTAGAATTTTTGAATATTTCTTTGCTTTTAATCTTATTTTTTTAAATCGTTCTTCTAAAGTACTGTGTTATTGGACCATGCCAGGATATATTTCCTTGCCCAAAGATGAGGAACGTAATTAGTTTAATGGCCAGCAGTTCTGTTTGAAACCAGATTTATACTCTATCAGTGTAATATAACATATTTAAATAGACTATGACTACTATTTTTATTCTTTAAGACATCTAAGAATTCTCCACAAGCTCCTGTCTTCCACAGGGTAGACTAAGTCCACGTGCTGAACTGTATGCTCTTTCCCCTCATCTTCTTTTTGCAAAATCTACATGGATGAAAAGTTCAGCAGCTTCCAGATTAGCTTTTACAATGGGAATTTGTACTGGAAGAAAATTGGTTCCTGGTGGAACAACAGCTGGCCAACACACATGCATCTTTTTCCAGTGAGGTTTCTGCTTTCTCCTTCAGGTGGTTTATGGGTTTCATATAATAACTCATGTGTGAAAATACTTGACTGGCAGTAAAATGTGATGGAGAATTTATCAGTGCTATTCCTGCATCTAATTCACAGGTCTGTAATTAGGGCTGTGAAAATGAGCAAAAGCAGGGAGCCAGCTTCCCACGTAAGACTTTGCTTTTTGTTCCTGTGCTTAGCCTAAATGTGTGGAAAAATATTTTGCATTATCCTATACAATATTTTTATTTCTTTTCCTAGAAAGGCTGAGCAAATTTGTACAAAATAATCAGTTGTTTAACCTGGATCTACTGGAAATTCTGCAAACCCATATTAAGTCTGGAAAGGTGTGTTATAATAGAGACAGGAAAATACATGTGATATAAGTCAACGCAAAAAAGGTACAGCAACTTTCACAATATTGAAATTGATTCACTTCTAACCAAATCAACATCAATCAACTTATCAGCTGAAATTAATAGAATTACACAGCTGGTAATTACACAGGTTGCTAGTGCAATGGTGCTAGCAAGAGGGGGATCCAAAAGACCACTGTTCCTCTAGTTTCTCACCATGGAACAAATCAGGAGAATGCCACTGGAGCCAGCAGACCAAACCTAGAGAGGAGAAGCTGTGCCATCAGGGGTGAAGAACAAGAAAAGAGCATGTGCATGGCCTCTAAGGCAGCGACCACCTCCTCTTCCCCACACAGAGAGTGCCTTGTACATAGCATCCCTCATGAAGAGTTTTGTGGGGCTGGTAGAGCGGATGGGAATAGCAACAAGTAAGTGACAGCAGCCTTTGGTACACGTTCCTTTGAAGAGCCATATAAACCCCTAGCAGTCAATGTTTAGGTGGATACCAACAATTTGCTGGCTCAGATCCTTAGCACAAGCAGCTGGCAACCTTTGGGCCTTGATGGAAGCAAGCACAGCCAAACTAAAATAGCTTGGATACTCAGTGATGTGCAGTAATGCTTCTCAGTAAACAATCCCATTTGGCTAAGAGGAAAATGAATACTAACAAACCAGCTGAAGCACAATAATATAAATTATTTCTAAGATGCTGAGAAAAATCCGGAAGTGTTTTACTTGGAGAGACAGACCACTTGGATGGAAGGACTGTATTCCAGGCAGTGGCTCTCCTCTCCTGATGATGAATTACATCCATCCCATTCTTTCCTTTTCTCCCTCTCTGTCTAAATCCATTAGGACAATGATACTTCAACACAAGGAAATAAACCTTTAATTAATAGTGTACAAAGGAATTAACTTGTCTGTATCACACTCACTCTCAGTATGACTTCTCAGTGTGATCATTCCCTATTCTTCTGTCTTCTACCTCTATATTCCTGTTTTCACTATTCTTCATTTCTGACTTTTGTGACTCAACTAATTTTTAAACATGGTGAAAGATAAATAGTACTACAATATGTCTGAGTGACAATTATACTACTTACTAGGTCAAGCCATTGTGGACGCTGAACGCCTTCTCTGTGTGAACACACCACAACTGTATTTCAGAGGTATTGATGATATTTTACCTTTCTTCCTTCCTCTCCCCTCCCATGGTTTGCTGTTAATTTTTTTTTCTCCTTTTTGCTGTTTTATATCCTAGCTGAGTATATTTTTTAGAAAAATTCTCTACAAGGTAACTATAGGAAAGCCAGTTCCACACATGACAGTTTCTAGCCAAAGAATACAAGACTGATAACAACCATTATATCACACATATTACCTGTGTTTTCAAATGAATTTTAATAGATTAAGAGTATAGGAGTCATATCTTAGATTTCCACTTATGATAGCTCTCTTTAGTAGAAATAGATAAAAATTGAGAGAATAAATGATTGAGGTAAAAGGTATGTACCCACTGTAATTAAAAGAAATATTTCTTATTTCTGTGTCCTGATTCTGCGAAGTGCTGAGCATTAAGGCCTCTGTAATTCCAAAGTTATGCAGATGCTCAATTGTGAACCCACAGCTGGTCCCATGGCAGTCACAGACTGAAATAGCCAGAGGAGAGGGACTGTGCCTGCAGCCTGGGTCCTCCAGTTCCTTCCCAGGGTTGTGCAGAGTTAGAGACGTCACCAGACACAGACGGCAGCAACCAGTTTCCTACCTGCTCTGCAAATGAGGAGCAAACCCACTTCTGAATAAGAGCAGGGAAGGTGGCCACTTTTCCCACCCTTCCCACAAAACTGTCTCCCTGACACAACTGACAACCTGCCATTCCGGGGAAAAGAGCGAGACATCTGCCTATGGTAATATCATCTTGAATAGTGAATTAATCAAGTCTCAGAAGTTGAGCTTAGGTGTTGCAAGCTTCTCTGGGGAGCTCAAATTTACCTGAAAGAACTCAAAGAGTTTTAAACAAAATTATAGCTACAATTTAGCAAAGGAAATGTGTATAGTTATGTTTCTTATCACTGGAGTGCTGTAAAATTGAAGTGAATTCTCAATGTAATTCATTCAGAATGATTCTTGTTGAGTAATTATCTTCAATAAAGATCTGTCAATACAGTTTCAAGCTATTGTCATTTTATATCAAATATAAATTAGACAGTATAATGAATTCAGGTGCGCCTAAACTCAATGTCAGTTGAAATTCTTCTATGATAATCAAGTGAAATAATTGCTCTAAGAAGATAAAAACAAAACCATTTAATACAGTAGCAGTAAAACTACTTCTTTCTGCATTAAGATAGCATAGATGATTTTGCACAACCATCTGGGGTGTACATCTCAGGTAAATTCTATCTAATAAAGCTTTCAGGATCATTTGCTGGAAAGAAAGAGCCATTATGTTTGCTGGTGTAAAATAGCACAGCTTTAAAATAGATAAAATCAGGTCTATTTAAACTGGGTGAAGATTTGCCATAGAAACACTGATTTAAGCTTGTCAAGGTGTTCAGATAAAGGCTGTGTAGCCAGAATCACTGACAGGGTGTGCTGCCCAAGGGGCTAATTTAGCAATAGTAGTATTTTCTGAGACACAAAGACAATTGCTTAAATACTTTTTTGGTTAGGACATCACCAGGTGATGCATGGCCTGACACATCTGAGCAAGAAAGAGTGTCAGTTCAGCCGCTATTATGACCAGACCTGGAAAACAAGACTGTGCTGAATCAGAGGTTAGGCCGCAGCTCCCGTCAAGACTAAGGGCAACTGAGTATCTTTTGCCAAGAGCGACATTTTTCTGACCCGCTCAGTGGTTTATAGCGAATGGACACCAAGCAGCAGAAGCTCATTGTCCTCCATACTGTCCTCTGAGGCCAGCGGTGGCACAGCCATCACGTTGTTATTTTAACAACTTCTAAAGTGCTAAAAGCAGTGAATATTTTTTAAGGAGACAGAATCTGTGCTTTTAAGTCCATGCATTGTTATTCTGCTGTCTTTATTCTATCTCTAACTCTTTTTATGTTTCTCCAAGCCAGGCTGCCACAGATGTTGTTTAAATTTGCCCTGCATAACCACAACAACTCAACACCTTTTGTTTCTTCATAGAAAATTAAGCTAAAAACCACTGCCTTTATACATCTACAGTTAATAAACAGAGAAAACCCGAAGATAGTTGGAGAAAAGGGGACATGATTAAAGGCTCTTTCTTTACAAGCAGAGCAACAAATTGCAATGTGGGTGGTGCAAAGCAGAAAAGCCAGCAGCATCAAGCAGTGCCATACTAGAGATCTGAAACCAGCATTCAGCTCTTGTAAAACAGAATAGAAGCTACCGAGAGAGTCCTGTCCTGACTCTAAGTAACAGGGAATGGTGACAATGGGGTTCTGAAAGACAAATGGCTGTTGAAATGGCTTTTATGTTTTTTTCAAGTTACCAATAACTTTTCTAAAACCCTCCACAAAGTGTGGTCTCCTCCAGCACAGCTTACGTGTCTAAATTAAGACAATGCATATGACAGGAGGAGTGTCTGTCTTGTAAATGCAGCTCATCTCTCCAAATGGATTTGGTAACAAAGCATTTTTAACAGAAGTGTGAGCAGTCTGATCAATCCTAAATGGGAGACTGGTGCTGCAGGATGCTGAGAGCTCTCAGCCTCCACGCATGTCCTTGGGGACATCCAGAGCCTTGTTGGGTCAGGTCTCTGCTCTGTCTGTATCTGGGGACCACTGAGGCGGATGCCAACAAAACCCTTAAGACACAGGCAAGCATTTTGTGTGAGCCTGCACAGGCACATGCTGTTAGGCTAGCTCCTTAATGCTTTACACCTGACATTAAGACTAAATTATGCTGCAATTTGCAATTATTTCTCTTCCTGACTGTTTAAATCCGTGCTTTCTGGTTGCTGTAAATCCCTGCTTTGCTTTGCAGTGCTCCTTGGCTTCAGTTGTTCTATTATTAGTGATAGACTTACTTGTGCAGCAAATCAGCTCAGACAGAAGGACTGCTGAGTTATTCTTACATTTACCCTCTGCCTGACCGGGGACCAGCAGGAGTCACATACATCCGAGTACCCAGTAAAGCTGGTTACTCAGAGTTCAAAGCAAGGAATGACCTGTAATGCGTTATTTACTTGCACTTGTGCCATGATAAACTGTCCCAATGGAGAAAAAAGCAATCCTATTTCGAGAGACACTGGAGAAAATACTGATTAAACCCTGTTTTCTTGCCTGCATTTGATATTTTAGAGTAGGGTAGTTAGAACTGCTGTTTTACTGCTTCTTTCATTTTCATTACTCATCACATTTTTCCTGTACCCAGAACAGAGCAATCTGGAAAGATTCTTTCCTCTGAAACATCAGAGTGACCATCTAAGTGTATAAAAAGACAGATTAATTTATGCTTTTGAAGTCTCCAATATAAGGCAGCATTTTTATAATCACGAGAGAGTGAAACAATGGAATTCCATTAACTTTTAGCTGGGCACAAAGGAGGTTACACTCCACATTGCCTTTTATCTGTTTTTATGAAACAGAAATCTGCAGTTGTATCGGCATTCAACAGCACAAAGGTAGGTAGAATAAAATTGAAAATGATAAACTCTTGAAATTATTTTCCACAAGGTAAATTTTGAAGCTGGTTGAACAGCATCAGAAAAAAAAAGGTAAACAAAAATATGTAACAAAACCAAGAATATTTGCCCAATAATATATAATCTGGTTAAAATGTTCTTACCTTTTGTTAAAGCAGAAGTGATCTAGTGAAAGAAATTATTACAGCACACAGAACTAGAGCAATCAGAAGTAAACTTTTCCTTTCTTGGAAATTTGGGTGAATCAGTAGTGTGACCTGGGAGCACTGTGTACATTTATAAAAGCACGTGCCACACAGGCCGGACTTACAAACGAGCATCTGTCACTTCTGGTACCCAGCCACAGGGCCGGGCTCTGAGCTGAGCTTGGCCACACCAGCGCTGTGGTCCCTCATGACATCTGTTCACCAGCAGACATCATCCCCTTCCAGCAGACACCACCCTCTCTCCCACTCCTTCCCGTCCCTCAAACACTGCACAGAGGGGAAGAGCACTGTTGATCCGTGTTTGCACAGGGACTTAGAGCATTTGGCCACTTTCTAGGCCACCTGCACTGTCCTTGGGGACCTGAGGAAGCACAACAAACAAGCCACGCCACCAGCCTAGGGGTGACCATATGATCACTGGATTCTTTCCGCCTCCCCCTATCAGAAGCCTGGATGCTGGGACATTAACTGAAATCCTGACTACAAGTTCTTTTTTCTCCCCAAAAACTGAATACACTTGCACAGTTACTCCTAGGCCAGCAAGTAACTATCCCATGCAGCACGGTGACTGCTCTGGCAGCTTGATAGGCAGAACACGTTTCCTTTCTGTTTATAATCCACCTCCATTTCTCCTGACAAGCTGGAGAATGGGGAAGGCATGCAAGCAGCTTGGATTTCGGTTGTTTTCTGATTGCAGATGGGTTACTTGAGGGTTATATAGCCCTCCTTGGGCAGAGCTGGTGTCAGTGGCAGGCAGCCCTCAAGTCAGAAATCACAGTCTAGCACCACACTGCTTGGCTGCCTGTAGGGTGCTGCCCTGACCCAAGAAATCTTGGAAGCAGAGAGCAGAAGGCAAATTTTATTGCCGTTTGTAACAGCTTTGCTGGAAAGAAACTGCCTTAGAGGTGACAACAAGGTTGTCTTCTAAAGTTTGAGCAAAACTGGTCAGGGGATGAACACATGAGGCTCTTACATAGCACTCTCTGGCAATCCCCAAGCAATGATTTCACCTATTCTGAGTCACGAGGGCAAACTCCTTTTGCCTTCAAACTCAGGGTCAGACACGTGGTTTGCACTGGAGAGGCTGGAGGACTGTGATCAACAGCTGGCAAAGATGCCTATCCCCTTCAGGACTCTTCAGAACATCCAAGAACACAAGGAATACAGAGGCCACTGGCTGCCTATCTGAAATCTCCCGGCCCTGGGTTCTGCCCCCAGAGTTACTGTCACTATCTCATCTTGCAGCTTACGCTTGAACCTGGCAGAGAAGCCAAGAGCTTTAAATAGCAGCTGTTTCTTCTCCACTGAGCCTCTTCCTGTGGAGCATCTCCCTGGCTCAGGGGTGGCCAGCTCAGGTGTGCCTTGCTGGGAGCCTCCCATGTGATGGCAGAGGACCCCAGGACCGAACCACAGCAAAGGCACAGTTAAACATGCTGATTTTTTACCAGAGAGTAGCTTCCACTTTCCCACCCCTACAACTTCATTTCACTTCTCATCTCTGTAGAAAGCTCTGTTCTGTCAGGCTGTACAGGCCCTTGACTTGTGCTTTTCTGAAGAGTGGCCGCAGCCACTGGATCATGTTCTCTGCAGGAGGAAAGAAAATGTGCCACAGTAGCAGTGGTGTGTGCCAGACAGAGACTGCTCAGATGGGCTGAGCAGGTAAGAGCTCATACACGTGCACAGACCTGACAACGTGCCTTAAAATAAGGCAAACACAACGGGAAGCCTCTGTACCACATTCACCAGATGGTCTCACACCTGCCAGTATCTTCTGCTGCTTTCACCAGGGTAACCACAGAGCTTTCTTTTCCTTCCCCATCCCATTGCATCTGTGGAAAAACAGCTGCCACCTTACAAGGTGTCCCCAGAGCTCAGCATCCTGCAAGGCTGTGAGCCACAGCGTGCGCTGGTGACAGCCCCTTGTGACAAAGGGCAGTGCTGGAGCAGGGCAGGATGTCTTGATAGGCACGGCAGCGTGTGTTCGCACAGATGTCCCCGTGCAGGGCACGATGCTCCACTCTCTGCTGCTGTAGGGGTGCAACAGGTCGGAGTTGGCCTCTCCGACTCCCCACGCTGACACACGTGTTAAGTTCGTTATCCTACTTGCAGCACTTTTTCAGGATAACTGAGATGTGAATGTTTGAGCTGTGTCAACAGCACGCGCTGTTAGACCTCCAAGGAAATTAAGGCCCCGAAATGATTGCAAACAGAAAGCCTTTTTTCTTTGCCTTTTTAATTAGTAATCCAACCAACCATTTAATAGAGAGCAAAATAATCACAGAAGAGCAAAGGCAAGGTATGTAAACGATATTTCTGCTTGGCTGGACATGCTCTCTCAGGGTGCAATTGGTAACACTTGTCTTCATTAATAAATCTGCGCCTACCTGAAACACATGGGAAAAGATGGGGAAAAATGCTGTTGTTGGCTTCTACAAAGATGTTTCTAGTACTCCTGTCTTCTTCCAATTGTTCCTCAAAGGCCAACTTTGATCCCACTAAAAAGCTAGGATTTCTACATTATTTTGAGAAAGTTAAGAATATGTTTTTCAATGGGTATTTCCACTCCTATTACGGAGAACTGAGATCTTCACTAAAAGACATTAAATCTTGAGGAATAATTAGACTGTTTCTTGTTAGATGAGGTCTGTGCCAGTAGGGCTTCTTAGCTCCATTTATTTACAAAAAAAAAGTAAGCTTTTACAAAACGTCCAATCCTGAAAGATACTACTACATCTGCATATCTGAGTTATATTCCACATTATATTTTAGCCCATACATAGCACTCTTGAGCCCTCCTTATTTTAAGAAACAGGCTTTTCAAATTCATGTATCCAGATCTAAAAATCTGCACTCTTCCTTTGCACTGAATTTTTGTTCTGTGCTTTTTTTTCCCCAAGCTAACCCAGCAGGAGGTATTCTTGCTGAATATTTTATCTAATGAGATCTACTCTGTGTCAGCTCCTCTGCAATGGGTTTTGTGGGGTTTTTTTCCCAATTTTGCTTGTCAAGAGCGCTCATTGTTAGAAGGGATGTCTCAGGCATATGCTGTGTGTGGAGGGAGAGAGGGGGCAGGTCCCTGGTGCTTTACATCTCAGTGTGAGCCTTGTGCTGGTGTTACCTGCTGCCAGATCCCAGCCTCCCCTGGCATGCCAGGCTGTGCTGGAGAAATCCCGGGTTTCACTTCATTATCCTCTGCTGCCTCACACTGCAGCCACACACACTGCTGCAGGGACACCTCCCGGCCATGGGCAGTGGCATCTGTGACTGCGCCCTGCCAGCTGCGGAAACGAGGCAGCTTCATTGCATCCTATGCTGGGTTCAGACCTCCCCGTGCTCGAGCGTGACCTGCCACAAGCAGCGGATCAGGAACCGTCTGCTTTAACTTTAGCCATTCCTACAGCCTCCGGCAGAGGCTTTCTTGTCTTTGTCTTCCCTCTTTCCCAACGCTTAGGAAGGGGGAGACTTTTTGCACTACCAGAGATAACACGTAGGAGGGCGAAATTCAGAGATAGTTGGCAGAGAATTAGCACTCAGGCTAATCTGGTGAAAGGCGTATTTTAAAGCAACCAAGAAAAAAGCAGGAGGAAAAAGTACATCGCTTCATTCTGTGGGGTGCCTTTGGACAGAGATCTGTATAGAGCCCCAATGTACAGCATTGTTGCAGTTCACAAAATGAGAAAGCAAATCTTCTCCCTTCCAGATTCATCCTGAACTCCAGGAAGGGAAGATTATAAATGCTGGACAAATGCTGGAAATAAAAACATATATCCACTTCAGAGAGCACACTATTCAAACAGTTTTACTCACAGCCCTGTACCCTTTAACAGCCCCAGCGCTGCTATTTATAACACCACAAGCACTCTTGAAGCTACGGAAAGTCCGAACACCACTGGGACAAGTATTTTCCCACCCATGAGAACAGAGAACCTGTTTGTGCCACAGCAGTGACTCAGAAGTGGCTGGGGCTGCTCCATGACCTGTTTGCAGGGCGATGTTGGGAGACAGACCTTGTGTGCACCAAGCTGTGGCTTTGCAAAGCCCAATGTGTTGTGTATAGACTTGCAGAGCAGCTTTAGGCTAAGCACTAGAAAGCAATCCTTTTTTTTTCAGGAGATACTCAATTAAAAATAAAACAACGATCATAGGAGAATTCATGAATAGAAACATGTTCGGAAAACTCTTTCTGCTGTATGATGCTCAGTCATCTGCTGTTGTATTTGTAACAGGAGCTTTTAGAGGTTCGTCCTTTTCTCTAAGAAAAATTTGGGCTCCTTGCACCCTGAGGTCACACGTCCTTGAATATTCCCAAAGTAATGTCCTGTGGCTTTGCCAAGAAATTTCTGGCCATTTCAAATTCCCTGTTTCACTTGTTCTAGTCAAGAGGTTTATATGCAAACTCTCATGCAAGTCTCATCCTTTAGTAAGCCACAGCAACACCTTAGCACTGGAAGTACTTAATAAGGAAGCCTCCTTTGGTGTGAAGGTGGTGTGAAGGGATGCACAATGACATGAAGTTTAGTCCTTCCAAGAAAATCTTCTCATTCTCTTCCTCTGAACTCTAGAATGTGCCATTCATCTGAACATGTCTAGAAGATATCTGATGCTTGAGGATCAGAGAGTTTATCTGGCTCAGCACTGTGACTGCTGTCTCTTGGAATTTTCAGCTGTTGCAGAAAATGAAGTGAATGGTGGTGTACAACTATGATTTTTTTTTCTCCCTCTGGGACCCAAAACCAGGATTTTGTTTGGTGCATGGAGATTTTGTTTTAAACAAGGATTGCATCTAAGGGCAAATGAAACTCCTGCTCCAATCCTAATGTCAAATTAAAACATGTAATGTTTATTCCTTGAGAGCACCTTGACAGAGTAGAACCTCCACCATCACATTCCACAGTAAATATGTAGATATGCCTATCTGCCAGGGACAGTGACTTAGAAAACTAATCTTCAACTGCAGAAACCACAGCCTCCGGCTCTTGCCCCTTGGGGCCAAATCCAGTAAAGAGAAAAAGGCAAATGTCACATTTCCCTGCCAAGAAAGTTCCTGACCACCCAGAAGGCTATTCAGCCCAGAGAGAAGCAAGCAGTTTTTTATGCAGCTTCTATAATATCTCCTCCCAACCCTATTTCAACACAAACCACGCCTCTACAGACAACGAACAGACTCTATGCGGATGGTTATTCTGCATTTTAGAATCATGGTAAGAGGTCTCACAACACTGCCCATGGTGATGGCCTCACAGAAACTCACAATAAGAGGCAACACTTGTCCTGAGGAGCACCAGAACCTAGAGAGAGGAAAAGAGAGGCTTATCTCAGGGGTAAAATACGGATGGCTCAGGATGACTCAGCCCAGCAGTCAAAGTGCAGAAGAGCAGACAGATCAGACAGAGAACCATAGAATCATTTAGTTTCAAAAACACCTTTAAGATCATAGAGTCCAACCATAAACCTAACACTGACAAGTCCATTGCTAAACCATCTCTCAGTCCAGTGATCCTCATGTGTTTTTAACATTTTATCCTGGATCCATTTGTCTGTCCGTTTGTGACCATCTACAAAAAAAACTGAGATGAGCTGGGTAGGGCCAAGGTAAAGTGAAGCTCTGTTTTCTCTGGTTTTATTTAGCAGGCTTCTCCTCCTACATGTTATCTGGGCATTTACCTGATTTTCTAATCCAGACCTGTTTCAAAGCTTATCATCCTCAACACAAAGAACAGCAGCTCTCACTCTGGCAGAAGGGGGCACTCCAGCAGACCGTCTTACTTAACTTCCCTCTCCAAACCAGGCAGATTGGGGATTTTAACATGGGCCTTCCCCAGTGATTTCTGAACCACAAGGCTGCTGGCTACTCTGCTTAAAGGTTCAGCATTTCCAGTTGGAACTGCTCAACTCCGTGCCAAACAATTAAGCGTGAACAGATCTGGTTTGGTCACTCCTATGAAGCTTAAGGGAAAATAGAACTAGGGAAGGGTTTTCATAAGCACAGTCACGATCTGCATCACATCATGTCATAAGGGAAAGTTGCAAATTTCCTCCACACAGAAAGAAGGAACTGAAGTGGAAAGTGCAAACCCTGGACAACCCGTCTTGGTCCAGCTGCAGAGTGAAACAGAAACAAACAATTAAAGGAGGAAGCGACGTGACCAGCAGAGTGTCACATCAGCACTGCTGCTCTGGAAACCTCCTCGCCCAGGTCTGCCTGCCTGGGGGTGGGAGAAGACTGAACGAGGCAATGAAGAGAGAAAATGTCTCCTCACTCTGCTTGACCTCAGCTCAGCAGGATTTCTGAAAAATTCCTCGTGTGCTCTAGATGTGCACATCTATTGGCATCCATTACCTTGCTCAGGGAAAACTCTCTTAGATGTTTGAGATCTGAGCAAATTTCTCAGGGATGCAGAGCAAATTAAATGATATAGGAATGGCCTTGGCAAGAGGAAAATGCAGACGTTTGAGAGCTACTCCCTCACACACCCCAGTTTAACATAATCTGGCTCCTTGAAGATCTGTGTCTTGTGGTTGATTTCAAACTCCCAGGGAAGCTTTTTCTGTGGTTGGGACACTCATAAAGTCTCTCTCCCATGTGGGTGTTCCAGCAGTTAATACCCATCTGTGATCATGTTGCAGACATTGCCTGTGCTGGGGCACACATTTTGCCTTTTTTTTTTTTTTAATTTTATGAGGACTAATTTTCACATGACTGATGGAATTTAATAACATCTCAGACATTTCCCCCTCTGAAAAATGTGCCTAAAAATGACCAAAGGATTCAAACACTGAGAGGTTCAAGCCAGGCAGCCAACATGGTTGTGTAAGATTTGCTTCCTTAGAAAAGCCATGCTAGAAAACAACGAAATTCGAAGAAGCTGCTTTTCTGTTCTCTTAATTCTCTAATTCTAACAAACCAGTCTGCCATGTCCTAAAATGTAGGACCAGAAAATTTTCCATTCATAGAAGCCGCACTGTGTGTATCTGTAAGGTCCTAGAGATTCAAGGCCTCTGCCTAAATCTATGGGTGCCTTGTCCTCTATAGAGTTGTGGAAGTTAACCCTGTGTTTAGCAAAATCTTCCCTTTTTTGCCAGTGTCTTTTGATGAGAATAAGTAATGAAAATTCTGTTGAGTATTTTCACAGCCCAGTTGAAAAACAGATACAAATCTGAGCCAATTTCTCTTCAAAATACTCTCTTCTCAAGGAAAAAAATAATCCAACAAAAATGTTGATTGGTGGTATTTACCAACCTGTATAGGTGAAGGGTGAGCAAAACCACCTCACTGACAGATTGGCACTGTTGTAAAAAAGAGGAAGATGACAAGGCAAGGGAAAGGACCATATTCCATATCTATCATATAAAATCCAGGGAAGTTGGGCCTGCTTCCTCTGAAGAAACTTAGACAAATGCCACAGAAACACCTAGGAGGGTGGACTGTGTTGATTTCTCAGGGGACCAGCACGCCAGGGTTGGACAGCCTGTCTGGGATTTCCCACACCACCTGCAGCCTTATCTCCCTCAGGGCCATCCCTCTGAGTCAGGTGAGATGCACATGTGCTGCTGGCATGAGGGGCATGGCTACAACTCCAGAACAGCCCAGGCTGGCAGATAATGCCAGTCTCTCCCCCTGGGGGCTGGGAACATAGATGTTTGGGAGGAGGAGGAAGAAGAGGAGGAGGAAGTTGGTGTCAGTGACGTATCTCATGTGTGGTAGCAACCACAGCAGCTGAGAAGGCTTCTGAGCCAGGAAACTGGATTGCAGATAACTGAGAGAGGTTTGTCCCGTGTCCTGTGGGTCCATAAACTTGCATGTGGGTGAGTTATCAGCCTGGGAGCATGTCTTGTCTCTTGATCAAACCTGGGCCAATAGCCCATCATTTCCAACAGTACCCAGCTTTGTGTTAAACAGCAACTTGTGGCTTGAAAAGTGCCTCTGTCATCCTATATATAAATAACAGACACAGCACAAGCTGCATCATGTCTAAATGGAAGACAATCATTGCTTCTCTGGATTTATTGTTGACTGTGAACACACTAACATGAAAATACTTTTTTAAAAGTCTGATCGCAGTTCATGTTTTCTCCGTCTGTGTTCTTAAATTGATAAAATACATCTGCTCTGGAGAGCTATTACAGCTTATCACAGAAACTTGGATCTAATTTATTGCCAGCAAAAAGCTTTCTTAAGGCCTCTTTCTTTGTCAGATGCTCTACCATAAAACATGATAATTCACATTAAGAATGCATTTAAACACTGCTGAAAAGACAACTTGTCCTGAATAAAAGGTAGCATTCAGGGTGATGGTTAGGATAAAACATAGCCAAGATTGGAAATACAAGCTTTAGTGACTTGGAATGCATCAAGTCTTGCCTAATGACCCTTATATAGCCAAAATGGACTAGAGCCTGCTGAAAACCTTCTCTCCTTAAATCAGCTTCCTTTTGAGCCCTCAAAATTGCCCACCAGATATTCGAGAAACCCAGATCCATTGCTTTCGCCCGTAACACTCTCTTTACCCATTTTTTGTGCACCCATCAGAGACAGGCAAAACTTGTTGCTCCTCAGAGGTTTTAAAACCAAATTAAATCAGATCAAATCATATGGGTGTGCAATATCAAACATAAGTGCTGACTGTGGCCATAAGCTGAGGACAGGCACGCTGATGGACAATCTGAGCCCTCCTCTTCTGCAGAGTCAGGCAGATACCACAGTGCCTTCAGGGAAGGTTAAGGGGAAGAGCTTACAGAAGGAACTTGAAGGGCTGGTAGGGTCTTCACAAAGCAGTCCTGCTTGTGAGAGGTCTCTATGCAAAAGAGGATGCTGCCACAGCCCATAGGTGTTTCATAGGTGTTTCAAAATTCTTCCCAGATTCTTGTACCTTTGTACATTCTGCATCTAGCCTTTGGCTCTTTCGCTCTCCTTCCCCCTCTGGATAATGGGGTGAGCACAGAGCAGGTGCTGGGCAAAGGTGATGGAATTCCCAAGCAGCCCATACTTCCATAAGCAAACTGTGTCCCAGAAGCCGTGCTCCTTTTGCTCCTGCAGCAAAGATGCCCTCCAGATCCAGCATGTTTCTATAGTGGTTCTGCTGAGTTTGGACAGGGAGAACTGCAGTTCCCTGCTACAGCTGGTGCTTGTTCACCTCTCCAACTCTTCTCCTTGGGTCCTATGTCTGTGCTCATGCCATGAGTATTAAGGCAGCCCACGGCACTATGGGGTAGAAACTCCCTTCTCCCAGGGAGAAAGGCTGAGAGTAAATAATGTAATGGCCAGACTTTATCTTGTGGCATCAGGACACCTCCAGCCTTCTTGATGATCTCAGGGATTTCCGGACAGCTGGCAGCTTTTTTGCCTCCTTGTCTGAGACACTGTTCCCCACTTGCATATGGAAATGGAACCACTTGTCCCAGGAAACAAGTAGTGCTGAGGTGCTGTCTGTGTTCTTGTCTGAATCTCTCCTACTGAAGGCCCAAAGGGTGGTGGGGCAGGGCGACCCACTGTGCACAAGACCACTGGGACTCACCCGGTGGCTGAGGAGATGCTGGGCAGAGTCACACCCTCATTCCAAGATCTAGTCTCCGAGCAGTCAGCAACCTCCCTCCCTAGCACCCATCTGCTCAGCAAAGCAACCACACTGCTCTGGCCACTCTCAGGCCTGGTAGAGAAGGAATATTCTGCTTGCCCACACTTTTAAGTTTGTTTCCACCTCTGTGTTAGCCCCATTAAGTGTCCCCTAACAGCTGCTGTCTGAGCATTGCTTTCTTAACTCACTGGAAACACAGAGTCACTCCAGTGCCACTGGCAGATGCACTTCTGTGCAAGACTGTTCTGCTAACATTGGTGCTTTCCTGAGCATCGCAAAGCACAGCTGCACACCAGCCAGGAGATGCAGAAGGCAAATGAATGTTTCAGGTTAAAAGTGCAACATCGTACATCAGTAAAAAGAAGGAGAAAAACCCCAAACCACTGCATAAGTAACTCTGCTCCCTCAAAAGGATCAAGTCCACTGGCAGATTTAAAAGTTTGAAAGTTAACAATGCCCTTGCATTATTGCTTGAATAACTTGGCCAGATCTTCCTTTCTCTGAGCAGAACTCAGACTTTCCTGGAGACATCTCTGCAGCCATGGGTAAATCCTATTTTTTGGCAGTACTTAAGCATTACTGAGGATCTCTTTTCATGCACTCGGCTATCCATGTAAAAACACCATCAAAGTCTCCAGTGCCAAGCACGTAGCAAAAGCTGTGGACATCTACGTTACATGCTTTGAAAATGCCACCATGGTCCTCCAGATACTGACTCCAGCTATTTACTTGCCATTAGAAAAGGCCCTGCTCAGTCCAACACTCACAAATCAAGAGTGTTGTGCAGTAATACAGCATTGTTCACTTTCTTCTCTCAAAGAAAAAAAAAAAATCAGATTTCATCACTTCTTTGTGTGTTACAGTTGTTTAAATGAAAAACTTTGCTTCGAATTTTCCTACAGTCATTTTCTGTCTAATTTTTGTTATGCTTCCAAATAACAGGCATTCACTTGGGAAACACAAGAAAAGGAAAATGTTGAAAAGCTATTGATCTGCCAGGTGGAAAACTCTACATTTCATTTCCATTTCCAGCGCTTTTTTTTCCCTTTTTTTTTCAGCTTGGGAAACAACATATTATCCGTTCAGTAAAATTCTGGAATCATAAAATTGTTTCATAACAAGAACAATCACAAAGACAATTTGTTCTTTGAATTTATTTTGAAGCCTGCACATCTATTGTATGCCACGCTTATATGTATAAGGCAGTTGTGAATACAGTTTGGGTCTTGTTCACAATGCTGATTACAAACAGAAAAGAAAAAACTGCTAGCAATGATGACATTCGTCCCTACGGAAAAAGCATCTCTAAAATGACTGCTCATGTGCCATGGAAGATGCCAAATTACAGTACCTCCCTTTCCATTAGTCATTCCACAACTTTGTTCCCTGTTGCCGCATCTCACACTTCCCCAGAAAACCCTTAAGACGCCACCAGACTCCCCACTATCCTTAAGCAATAGATTGAAAACATTTCCCTTTTTGTAGTCTTTTAGGAAGAGGAGAAATGGACCATGCATTTAGAGAAGAGTTTGAGATGCTGCAGTTCTAAATTTCCACCAAAATACTCATTTACAGAACTGTGAGAACCAAGAAGGCTCTGCTTCAACACTCCATGCTTCAGATATTTTCTCCAACTAGTTATCAGCAAAACACGTCACTTCTCTCCAAAATAAAGTGCCTGTCCTGCACTGTCTTTGGCAAAGTCTACTCTAATGTCCCTTGGTCCTTCAGCAAAAACAGAAGCAGCAGCAGGTACTCATTAATTGCCTACCTCAGCTATTGCTATTGTCAGACCTAGAGGGGGTGACATCACAGGTTTCTCTATCTTAATGAACACTGCATGCACTGCAAGGGCCAGAGAAACCCCAGACAGACAGCACCTGATGTTGAAAAAGAGCTTTTTAAAAAAAAATAAAAGTCAAAATCCTGTTGTTCCTGTATTTGCTCCAGAGCGAGTGAAGCTGCAGAGAAAGAACAGATTTTAAAGGCACGAAGTGGATTCTGGCATGCTTCCCCTTTTGTGTTCCAAGCCTCGGGTTGGAAAAGGCTGCATTGAGGGTGGGGTTTCTTCTTAGTTTAGTTGTGCTGCTAGACATATATTTAATCTTTTTCCCTGATATTCCTGTTGTGAGAAGTCGCAGCCCGAGTTAGGGAGACATTTATCAATAGAGAAAGCGCACACACAATTACTACAACATGGTCTAAAACAAAGGGAGTTCACTTTTCATTACCCTGAGGCGTTGAAAAGGCTCTGCCATTCTTATTATTCCCTCTCTCTTTCCAATACTAAGTTATTGGAAACTGGCACCCATCCTTTCCCCATAAAGACATGTGAAGTTTGCAAGCTTTAAGTGAAAACTCTGGAGGTGGATCACATCAGCCTGGTTGGGGTGAGAAGGGACCTGTGGGGATCATCTGGTCAAACTCCCCTGCTCAAGTGGGGTCACCCAGAGGTGGTTGCCCACAACCACATCCAGAGGACTTTCGAGTATCTCTGAAGACGGATATCTGTGCACTTAGAAGCATTTGTTTGCCTCATGTAAATGCACAAACCTGCCTTTTTTTACTCAAACCATTCTTCCACAAGAAATAAATCCCATAGATAGTGGGTAGGTTCCCATGTAAGGGAAAATGAAGTGAGCCTGAAGATACTGCATGGTCAGGGCAGGTATTAATTTCTCCCATGACACCAACCAATCCTTTCATTTCTTATGAGAGAAATGAATAAACCCACTTCCTCTTTACTCTGCGTTTCACCTTTTTTGCCTCTCCAAACACCCACACTTTGCCTGGCACTGGACCATTGAAAGGAATTACCCAGACGGCAGGAGCCCTTTACTAAGATCTCCAACAACCACACAGACAACTTTCTAATCATCTTGTCCCATCACGAGGGGCAGTAGGGGTGACAGACCTGGAAATTTTACATGGGTCAGACGGGTGGTTTATTGGACAAAGGAGTGACTAAGCAAGTTTCAGTTCAGCCACCTTCCTGCTCTTCCCCTGGGGAAATACAAGCCCATGTAAGAATGAAGAAGTGGTTAAGTATGGGGTTACCTGATCAGATCTCTCACCAATCTTCCACACTTGGGGATTCCTTCAGCCACCAGTACATACATTTCTAAATTTTGATAACATAAACTACTGCAGTTCCACATATTCTTGTGAAACTTGGGACTGTTTGTTTGGGAGTGGAGGTGGGGGCTGTGTTGTTCTTGGGGGTTTTTTGCTTGTTTGTGTTTTCCTTTGTCTGTTTTTTGTTTTGGTTTGGTTTTTGGTGGGGTTCTTTTGTTTTGTTTTTTGAATTGCAGCTTGCTAACTTGTATACTTTACTGATTTGTGGCGGTAACAAGTTTTTCAAACAATTGTCCCTTATTCAGGAAAATTTTCACCATATGCTCAAAAAAGTACTCTTTGGAAGCTAGCACAGATTCCCCAGAACTTCCCAGTTTTCCTGTTAGGTGTAATAACATCCCTGCTTCAGCATGAGTGGAAACAATTAGGAGCCATCTCTCTACGCTTCAGCAGGCTGAGAATGAAGCTTCCAATTTGCTCTCTGAGATTTTTGTAAAAGCATATCACAAAGAGTTGCCCTGAGGTGCGAGTCTTACTCAAGGAGGTGTCTGGGGCAGCAGGGGACTGAAATTACAAGTTTTTCTTGAAAGACTGAGGCCTCCTTCTCTTATCACGAACAGGGAAGATCTATAGTACTGTTTCATTGTAGTGACTGCACTTTTTAAACAATCTTGTCTTGTATTTCTTGTTTGCTTATCCCAATTGCTGTCATACTTAATTCTTCATTAGAAGGATGGTGTCACTTAAACAGCCTAAATAAATGGGCTAATAATTAATGTTCTTGCCTAGACTGAGAATTGAAAATATCCTATTAATGAAAAAAAATCAGCATGATCCATTTGGCTTGTGTCAGCTAATATTTTTCTTTTGCCTTGCATCTCAGCTTTGATAATCAAGTTGATTTCACTTTTATTTACACTTAAGTTTCACTGGTGGATTCAATTGCAAAGACTGAAGTAGGGAGGGGACAGAATCCTGTATGAAAACCAGCTGTTGACATTGGAATTTAAAAAAAAAAAGAGAGAGAGAAACATCTTCCGCATTTCTTTGCCTATCATGGCCTAATTTGTGGCAAATCACAGACACATTCCTAAGGATGCAGATGATGACAGTGTCAGAAGACTTATTGTTAAGGAGGTCACAGGAAGTCAGTGGCAATCAGAGAATCCAGGGTTTCCCTACAGAGATATTTCTAGTGGTTTTTGTGTTTGTCCATAACAAGGTGAAATTTAATTTGACGAAACTGCTTCAAAATCAATGCTCTGGAAGAGATACTGCATATGTTTTCATTCCTACCATATACATTTGATTGCTATGTCAGGGTTTTTTTCAGACTCTTCCCACGAACACAAAATGTGCCAAAACATGAAATTCTCAATTAACTGTGCAGTCTACTCTGTAAGCAATCAGAATCCAAATCACAGCACTGCTCTTGTCCTTAACCCTATAAAACGCGTTAGAAAATCTGAATTACGCTGTTTGAAACAAGTTCGTACCTTAGAGATGGGCTTCAGCTGTGGTACATTGATATCATATGTAAAATATCCCTCCTGCATGATGCTACCCAGCCGAGAGGGTACAAGACAACAGGCACACTCAGACGCGCAGTAAAGCCAGGAGGGAATCACAGTAAGGCACAGGCACAGGATTTGCCTGCCTCTGCTGGCAACACATACTATCTACAAGCAAACCTCAGGGGTGCTAAAATGCTTCACTCCAAGGAAAGGCCGGGACATCCCAGAGAAGCAGTCAGCCAGACACTGGTAAATCACCTCATTTATACAAGGCAGTGAGAGAACCTCAGCCACACTTTAAAGAACACACCTTTTAACCCAGCTCACACGGCTCTGGTGTAGCACTGTACTGTTTGCATCTTTCTCCTGAGGTCAACAAAGAAGCTGTGGATGCTCCATCCACTCTCTCTCCCAAGTATCAAGTCCAGGTTGTATGGGGTTTTGAGCAATCTGGTCTCATGGAAGGTGTCCCTGACTGTGACAGGAGAGTGAAACTGGGTTATCTTTAAGGTCCCTGTCCAACATAAACTATTCTGGGATTCTATGTCTTACCCAGTGTTTCCATATTCATTCTTGCTCCATCATTCACTACTTGATTTGGTTTCACACTCTGACGAAGTCCTGCATTTTACTGTCTCTCACCTACCAACTCTTGTTTCTTTAATCAGGCCATTGTTTCTCTCTGATTCAGCAAGCGGGTTTCTAATTCCTAGTTCCACTTGATTAACCATCAGCTTCATGCAGATAAGGCTGTTTGTTTTATTCCTGCAATTTCAATTTTCCCTAGCTCTGCCTACCTCCCCCGGCTGCAGTTGGCAGCAGTGTGAGGAGGAGATGCAGGACACAAGCAGACCAAACAGTCTGTGGCTACACAGCTCCGAGGAAGCAGCTCTGCAATGTAGCAGCAGACACCAGCTCCCAATATCTTCACTTCCAAGGGAGATAGCTTCTCCAAGAACATTACCCAGCAAAAACTCAGTTGCACATCAATGGCTATTGATGAAAAATTAACACTCGAAGATCTTGGAATCAAACTCAGAAATGAATAAACTATTCACAGGAAATTACCTCTCTCTTCTTCCGTGTGCATTTTGTTCACCAGCCTTTCCTAACTTTTAGACATGTGTCGTCTGACAGAATTCATCAAATAACTTAATCTACATGGCAAAAATTATGCACATAATTTGTGAGCAGACTCCACAAACATTTAATATTCAAAATTCAAGCTGTGGTGATTAGTCTTGATTGAACACACAAATCAGCCAGTGTCTTACTGTATTTGAATGATTAACTCCCTAGTTTTTGGAAAAAAAATTCCACACTCATGATTACGATGATTTCAGAATCTGCTTTTTTGGGACTACTCTGATATTTGCTTGTGATTTTGCCACCTCTCCCTTTTTTAGGTTCTAATTCTATAACTCTCTCACCATTTAATCCATTTGCAGACAGTAAACAGAAAAGGAAGATGTATTCCAGAAATGTATTCCAGGATGCATTCCGGTAGAAACTTGGAATTGACTTTTACAAAAGCTTTCTGCAACACTTGCTCTGACCTTCGATTTTTCAGGCAAATAATGAATTCATGCTGATGAACAGTGTGCAATTTGACAATAGCAAGTCAAAAGTGCTTTAGAATTATTTTTCTTCTCCCTGGTCCATCATTCTTCCCTAAGATCAGATCAGTGGATGTGAAAGACCATAATCTGGATGTCTTCCATTTAAGTATTTCCAGAGGAACATCTTGAAAGTTTCCTTTCTCCTTCTTAAGATGAAAAGTTCTTTTGAACTCCATTGGCACTTCAGTGCCAGCAATGAGATCAAAATCAAGGGTTTCTTATTTCTCCCCCACAGTGAACACCTGGAAGAACACCAGAGGCTATCTGATATTCTGAATATCTGCTACTTTTCTCCCAGTAGCAGATGCTCTTTTCATCCTTGGACACTGCTGTCCTGCACTACACTTAGAAGCCCAGAGCCAAGGAAGAATGATCTAGAACAAAAAAAAATCAGTTACTGGAATGCAAATATCAATATAAATACCCTATTACCAGCCTCATTTGTAAACAGTTTTGTTATATTGTTACAGCAAAATGCACATTTCACCCCTATGTGGGAGATGACTGAAGCAGTAAATACGCAGCAAAGCAAAACCACCACTGGAAGAGCACAAGCTCCCTTGGAAAACAGCCTTAGAGCAAAATCAGAGAAGCACAAAATCCCGCCAAGACATCAAGTTTTGCTGACATTTTGTTTTGGAAATAACATCAAAAAGTAAATGTTGTCCATACCAATAAGGAATCTGATAGCAGTATTTACAGTTTCAGTGTGCTAAAATAAAGTTAACTTAATCCAAAGTCACCTTTGCTTCAGAATTCAGTCAGTTAGGTACCATCACTTAATTCCTGAACCCTCAAGAAAAAGAGTGGGATGGAAACGCTCCAGTTACACTGAAGCATGCTGAGAGGAAGATTTAAGTTTTATTATTGTAAATGTTTTGGGCAAGAATAGTGCAATTTGGGAATGTTAGTTTGAATTAACATAAAATCACACCTGGAAAAAAAATTCTGAAGGGATAGTTAAAGAGAACCTCAATCCTGCACTCAGCTCCTGGTGTGGCAGCAAGGGGAAAGTTGTCCAGATGTTGCACATGTTCAGCCTCTTTTCCTTTGCCTGGCAGGAAGAATCTAAGGATCTTTTGGGGTTTGCAGTCTCTACACAAGGGGGAAGGTGATGCTCAATTTCCTACTGCCAGTGACGGAGCAACCACAGGACAGGGACTTCTGCAACAGAAACCTCAAGAGGACAGAAAGGGTAGCAAGAAATTTGGTGGGTGTGTGGGAAAGGGAAGAGCAAACAGGGCAGCTGCTTCTGGGTCTAGGGCAAAGGCGTTTTCCTGAGGTTTCTGCAGGAGGGAATTCCCCAGGGGCTATTTATTGCCATTTCTGACTTTAAAAGACAGGACTTGGGGAAATACAGCACAGGGGTAGATGGTACTGAGAAATACCCACCGCTCCATCTCCCATTTCTTCTTCAGATGAGGAAACCAACTGAAGCCCACTTCTGCTCCTCCAAGCAGCTGCATCACACATATACACAGGCCTTAAGCGCATATCTCTTTTCACATGCCCAGGAGGCAGACAGGGCATGGGGAATGATTACATTCACAGATATAGAAAGCCTAGATTTGTTTCCTGGGAAGAGCAAGGTGAGGTCAGACAAGGTGCAGATCGGCAGAGCTATGCCTGTTTATGCTACAGGGTATTTTTGGCAGAAGGGGAATCCCAGTTTCAAAGTGAGCCTTATCCTACAAATAGGAGCTATCTCAAGATCAGGAGCCCATCTCACAGGTGCTTGTAGGGAAGTGAGAGCCACAGCACTCCCCAAGAAAGAGATGCCTCCAAAGCCCAGAGAGGTGGGAGGAGAAGAAGGAGTTCTGCTCCATCTTGAGGGTTCCTACTAAACGCTGCAAGATCAGGTGTGGATGGAACTGTGTGCTGCTACCATCCCATTGAATTAAAGGGTGATACCCAGCAGTGTTGCTGCAACATCCTTTTCAGATGCTAAATCCCACACCAGCAACTTTTCACCTCCTTCAGGGACATGGGGCGATGCTGTGGCCAAGGATGGGGGTGCTCTTTCCCACGCCAAAGCCAGACCCTTTCTCCCAGAACAGAGTAATTTCATACACCGAGCAAACAGATGGCAAAGCTCAAATGTCATGTTAGCCTGTTTCAGAAAAAAATGCACAGCCCAGGACAAGACTGGCAGAGCGGAGGGAGCAGAGCACATGAGCACACACGCCCACTCACCAAAACACAGCTGGCTGGGGTTATTTTTAGACCCGATTTGACAGGGTCCCTTTAAATTTCACTGGCTTTTGTCAGTTTGTATCACAGAGCTAACGTTGTTTAAACAGAACACATTATTTTTGGCCCGCGAATCACAGGACCCGCTCAGCAGCCTTTTCATGCAAACCACTGAGAGGCCTCTGTTTTTCTCTGCACCAGATTATTGCAAAAAAACCCCTTAATCACCAGGTACGGCGATTGGCTTCAAAGATTTGCAAATTAGGAGTAAGCTATCAAATAGCTTCCTAGGGGCTGTAAACCACACAAATCCCATTGCCATTAATGAGGGCTTATGCCACTAAATAATATCCTTCTGTACATGCACACACATATATACACACAGACACACACAGTGTATAGCACGCCTGGTTGGTTTACTCCTGTAGGAGGCGCGTGGGATTTCCCCGATGTAACATCCTTGCTAAACCTAACGTGCAGGCAAGTGGGGAGATCTCCCGGGGACCCCTCACTCATCCCTCTGGGAGCCAGCACCCTGGGAGCAGCGGTGCTAATTGCTCAGCTGCGGTTTTAAGGGAGATGCTGGCAGAGGAGCTGTGGGAGTGTTACGAGGGAGGGTGAAGTACCAGGGGACTTTTAAAGTATGGCAGGAATTAAAAAAAAAAGGCAAAGAAAAAAAAAAGGCAAAGGCAGTTTGTTTTTCAGCTGTATTCTCAGAGACCTTTGTAAATACGCGTGCCTCGTGCCTAACCACTGTCAGTGGTGACAGGGATCTTCCTGGCTCCTCTGTGGCGAGAGGAGGAACATCCCCATCCCTGAGCTCAGCGCCTACGTAGGGCCGTGGTTCCCCAGTCACCCTGGGCTGCGGGCAGCCCTCCTCCAGCCCTGGAGCACCACCAGCACCCTGAGTCACAAGCTGCTGGGGCCGGGCGCCTCGGCCAGCAGACCGCAGCCTGCGCAATGCTTGGGGAAAGCAAAACAAAAACAAGCCACACGCTCCCCCCCCGCGCTCCCACCCAAGGATGGGTTTGAAATGATTTGCAGCTGTTGCACAAAACTGTCGACTTTCGGCTGCATCAGCCCCTTCTCAGCCCAGAGGGGACGGGAGGGCAAGGGAAAAGCAAAGCCCCGAGGAGGGCACAGCTCTGGGAAACCCAGTCCCGCCGCTGAGACATCCCAGTGGTTACTGGTTTTCCTCAGCTTGTGCACATTCTAACCCACTCTTTCAGAATGGAAGGATAATCCAAATCATGACATATGTGTGAAAATGAAAGGAATGCAAGTGTTTGGGTTTTTAAACTCAGATCCGCAGATTCTCTCCCGTTCTAAATAAAAAAAATTAAAAAAAAAAAAAGGAAGGAGAAGAAAAAAAACCACATAGCTTCCATGTCCCAGGTTGAAATAAAATAATGCAGCGTTTGCTCTTTTGCACTGGGGATTTCCAGGATCTTCCTTCCTCCACAAGGACCAGCCTCTGGGCACTGCCGGTCTGCCTGGCACAGCTGGAGCCTGTGTCAGGGCCCCGGGCAAAGGGCAGGGCACCCGTGGGCGGTCTCCAAAATAAACTCAGCTGCGGCCACATTTCCTCCTCACCGCCCTTTCTGTGACAAGCCAGGAGCCTTGCCCAACCCTGTCTAGCCCCATTTTTCTTAACCGAGGCGAACGCTACTGCAGTTTGTCCAAAAGGGGTAAAAAGAAGGCGGTGGGTAGGGATGGAGCAGAGCCCAAAAAAGCAACGATGCTGTGAGGGACAAGAGGCAGGATTCAAACAACAACAATAATTTCCAGGATAAAAATGGTAACTCCTGAGAAAAGATGGCTTAGAAAGTGTCCAGGCAGATGAAGAGTCTCAAAACTTTCTATTTCTTAGTAAAGAAAAGAAAATTTTAAAAAAAGTAAAAGAAAATTTAAAAAAAAAAGAAAAAAAGAAAAAAAAGAAAAGAAAACAGAAGACCTAAAGGTCTCCATTTTAAAGACCACTTTCCCAGTGTGGCAGCAGCACTCCTTGCCTTCACTGGCTGCACAGCCCTATGGAGCAGGCCAGTAACACCCCAGTAACATGTCTGAGCATAACTCCCCAACACCATCATTTGAGCTTCCCAAATTCAACCATTCCAGAAGGGCCCAAGATGTACCTGTGGTGGGAAGCTCAGGACAGGGTGGCCTGAGGTTGCAGGTGAGGCACTGGCCCTACTACACACAGGTCACATTGCCTCACCTTTCCTCACTGTTCCCACAACAAACAGTGAGCAAAACAAATGTATTCAAGTCTCAGGGGAAAGTCTGTCACAGGTACTGAACAAGGGCTCAAAGCAACAATAAAAAGAGATGTGCAAACACAAGGTTGGATGTTTGGTTCTTTTTCCCTAGCAAACATTTCCATTTTGTTCACCCTCTGGTGACATTGTCTCCCTTGTACAGTAATCTTGGAACCTTGGCCCTCTTCGGTGTCTTCTTTGCAAGACATATCATCATCTGGGATTTGTGGATAACTTATCCACTTTAAAAAAATACATATTACATACAAGTACCACTGAAGCTTAATAGGAATTATATTCTCTCCAAAATAAACACTATGGGACAGGGAGCTTCAAGTGACTTTCAAACAAGGCTTATAAAAGCAAAACCAAAAGTGAAAACCGATGCCTACTTTCTGTATCCCTACCTCCCAAATAAAACAGTTTTGTCCTCAGTGGAAGGTTCCACCAGAAACAGAAGAAAGATAGGATTACATGGAGTATCCCACATTGTGGGGGGAAGGGGTGGCTATTAAGAGAGAGGAAAAGACTGGTTGCTATCTGCTGAGAAACAAGGGAAATTAGTTAGTTTTGCCATTGGGGACACACAGACCTCAGCAGGTTCCAGAGAGTAGCATCAAGAGAGCTTTTCATGAGGTCCCTGAGACTTAAAAAAAAAAAAAAACAACCAAAAAAAACACGCAAGTGAGGGCAAAGGAATTAATACTCTAGTCCAGAGCAAGCATCTGCACAGGCAGCTGCTAGGATCCCCTAATTCTGAGGGCAGGTCAGGTGCTAGGCTTGGGGACAAGGCTGAAAAGTGTATGCTTTGTCATTTTCATTAATGTCTGAGAGCTACCAGTTACAGCTCCAGATCCTTAGCACATACTAAGGAAATACGTAACATATATAATCTGGAAATATACTGGATTTACTCAAGCTTTTCAATTCACCCTGCTTTGGGTACGGGCTGAGCCACAAAGTAAGCAACCTACAGGTAAAATGTGAGTTCTGACTGCTGAGTGGTTATCAGTCACTAAGGTCCCACAGATAAGTCCAATGCAGACAGACTCTTCCCTCCATCATAGCACTCTTCTGACAGAAATGGAGCAACTCATGTAAGGCCATTCAGCATGTCATCACATGCATGGACATTATATATTAAAATAAATATAGAGACTCCAGAAGACAGAATCCCCCTCCCTGCTTTACCAAGTCTTAGCAGTATATCTTCCTTTAAGGAATCAATATCCAAAGGTAACAAGGCCGTTCTGAACTGCTGCTCCTGACCTAACTACCTACTTGCACAGGTGATCTTCTACATTTGAAAAGCAAAATACTTCGGAAAAGGTTATGATCCAACTTCCTGGAGATTGTTTGCTGTTTCCTCTTTCCATCATTTTAGGCTGATTTCTCCCTTGCCCACCTACTTTCTTCCTGTAGTTCTCATGATATTTTTGAATCCTTAAGTTCATCTTTTCTTGCCAGCCAAACTTCTCTCGGTGGCCTAAATGCAAAGCTAACCATTGAGGCTCATTGAAGGTGAAATTGCACTCAGTGAAACCAATTACACCACAGAGACAGCTTATTTGTCCTCTGCAAAAAGATGCTTTAAGTAAATTTTTGAAAGTCCATGCATGTCCCACAGAATTACATGGCTAACTTCAGATTTGCAACAGCAATCCTCAAACTCATCAGTTGAAGATGCCCAGACCACTGCACTACTGAGTCGCTTCAGAGCCCGCTTAAATTACATTCTCCTACACATTTCCACATCTATTTCTGGCATTATTTCATATTTTCTGCTATATATTTAGAAAAAACACCAAAGGGTAAGCAAGATATCCATTTGCTGTTGACTGTATGTATTCAAAGTCCCAACACTGAATGCAAGCCTCCTGTTGTAGATTGAAAGAAAGGCTTCTTCTGTTCTTGGATCTTGTCTGCTTCGCCCCACTGTATGAGGCTTGCTAGCAAAATCTGTTACCTTCTCTCTGCTGTAAGCTAGAGCCACTGCTGGAGCTGCTTCCGCAAGTCCTGCACAGCCATGAATTTTGTGGAGTCACTTGGAAGTCACAAAAACTAGTTTTGTGTAAGAATCAGCTTTGGGGCAGCTTAGCTTTCTTTTTATTTTTATTTTTTAATTATCTGATTACTCCCCACAGATGACATTTTCACTGATATATAGCAAAATCCTCACACGCCCTGACTTTTGTGTTGTTGGGAAACAAGCTCCTGTTCCATGAAGGTGCAAATCATCTTTGGTGCGGCTCAGATCTGCTCAATGTTGTGCGCTTCAATTTCACTCTGCTCAAGATCTCCTCTGGAACCAGCTTCCGCCAGAGCAATGCAAAGCTGCACTAGCAAATCCCTCTGCCAGTGGCTGGTCCCAAAACTACAAAAGCTGTCCGGGGAAGGAGCCCTTCTGGTCACTTGCAGGACCTCTCCTAACTGACTTTCCCTGTGCTCATGGAAACCATCTCCAGCAGGATCCAGCCTTCGCTACTTCCATAGATCATGCCCTATTTTGCCTGTGTGCATACAGCCCATCAGGATGCATTTCATGGCTCCACTGGAAGGACACTTAGGCATGTGGCAGGAGGGAAGTTCAACAGAAGGCCTCGTCTGGATAGCCAAGGGAGCAGGGCTGCAGAGAGCACCAGTTTCTACCCCCCACACAGTACAGATGCAGCCCAGGTGGCTCAAAGTTTTTATTACTGCACTGATGGAGAAGCTTGAAGGAATGTAGATTTGGATAGTCTGGAAGTCATTACCCCATGGTGCTGTCTTTAGAGTAGCTATTCTGCCTTGGACAAGCTGCCTGAAAACGTACAAAGCCTAACTCTTATGCAATAGTAAGTGAAATACAGCTTTACACAAAAATAGTAATTGCCAGGGTATATAGATTTGTCTTTGAGGGGAATATGTATTTGCTGAACTACAAGAACTGTTGTGGAAAGCAAAGATGCTCTGCTCAAGGTTGTTACTAAATATCTGCAAAGAACCAGAGGCCCAACTTCATTCAGCACAGACCTTCATTGTGCTGTGCAGTCAGCAATATTCACACGTGATACTTGACCTTCCTGAACTGCATACTTTACAGCTCGATTTTTTTTTTAGAAAGCAAAAATAAAAGCAAAAAAGACACTTCAAAGCATCCTCTGCATGTGCTGTAGTCATGTGCCTCATCCTAGCTACAGCTAGTGGGATTGAACTAGACATTTTCAGCAGACAGTAGTTTGATCCAGTCACAGAGGTCTCAGCAAAGCCTTTCTTCTAGAAGAGCATCAGTTTGCTTCAGCTCTCACACCAAGCTGGCTAGCAGATTACAAAGCTTATAACCTTTTATATGTTAAGAGTGTATTTTTTCCATTTTTCAGTCACATACAGAACAAAACTTCTTTCCCATTTGAGTGTCCTAAAACACATTAAATTTTGAGTTTGGAAATTTACATCCCAATGGAGAGGAGAGAATGATGAAGAGAAGGGTAAGAGAGAAAAATATGTGAAACTGGGAAGGCTCATCCTTTTAGTGTGACAGCCTCTGTCCCTCCCATTGCTGTGTGCACTGCATGCCACTTCCTTTAACTAACTAGATTTTCTACCTGTCTATTCCTCAGTTGTCACTCTCCTCTGTTTTGCTCCTGGTTTCATCATGAAACAATACTGCCCAGCTTCCCAGCACTGAGCCCACTTAGCTGACACCACCACCTTCTGTTTCAGCCAGGGTAGACTGAACTAGGTTCTCTTATTCCACTGTGACTGCAGTGCTTAGTTAGAAGAGCAGTGACATCTGGATTCATGCTTATTGTATGAGTGCACCAGCAGGCATGAGGAAAGAAGCTCGGACTGTGCTGACATACATGGGTGGTGCGAGCACTTCTGCCACCCGAGTCAGCGGCACAACATCGAGCTAAAACCAAGGACACTGGCAAGCTCTGGGCTCTCAGCATCAGCACAGCATCACCTACTTTCCCCCCTGTGCTTTCTGCATACGTGCTGGGCTAAACTCCAGGGATTAATTTACCACCCACTGTGCAGTTTTGCAGAGGAGGAAGGGATCAAAGACTAGTTCAACAACATGAAGTTGTCACTAATGACGCAGAGGCCGATATTTCCTCTTGGCAGCCCGGAGTGCAGAGAGGGCTGGAGCTGGCGCCTCCTCAGGTGACACCAGCACTGCTCTCCATGCCGCAGTAGCACCACCGGAAGGCAGCACTGCCCAGACCCATATACATTTTGCTGCAAAAGAAAACTCCAGGCGTGATATCCCAGAAAAATGCCAGCTCAACTTGCATGAGGCCAGTGTTGATGCTACTCAGAGAAAATCTCATACAGATTTGGGGTACTTCTGATTATTTTTACACTCAGGNATATATTTTCCTGCCTTGATCGCTAACACTGAAAGGAGTCATCACAAGTCCAACTCCTGCTCTCAGATATCTGCAGCAGCACCACTTAGCATCAGTCCATGTTAGCATGGGGCAAAATTTGGGAAGAAAAAGAATTCTCTGAACTCCTTACTATCCTTTGTCTTTTTACCACCTTCCATCTAATGTATTGAAACCAGCACACCTGCACTGCTTGTCTAGAAACTGAGGTTTCGTTTTTCAAAGCAAGGGAGATGACACCCCCCTTCCTTAAAGGGTCTTGGAATGCACACGGAGAAATCAGTGCAGCACATCGCCACTGAGTGCTACAATTAAACAGCAGCAGAAAGCTCCTGAAGAAAACAAGCAGGCAGCTCTGTCCTGCACTCTGCAGATGAACTCAAGCTCACTGCCAAACACAAGCAGTTCTTTTGCTGTGTGAACAGAAAACAGTAGAATTAGCTGATAACCAGCATCGTGAATTTGGCAAGGGCCTGCTTTTTTTCCACCCCCACTTTTAGGAAGCAAGAATGCATGAAAACTCGAAGCCTTTGAGATGGGAAGTGAACAGCAAACACTGCCTCCCTTCACCAGCTGATCCCAGAAACATAAAGGTGTAAAACTACCTGTGTTTTCACTAAGCAGCTAAAGCACGTGACTGAGAAAGTTCAGATCCTGCAAACACATTTAGTGTTAATGAAGCACAGCATGATTTCAGAGGGCAGGGAAAAGGAGGCAGCACAAGAGTTTCGTACCAAATGGCCTTATTCCAACCTCAAATTCCTCACAAATACATCTGATTATCTGACCAGTAACCAAATGAAGTATTGCAAAAACTGGAGGCACTTCTCCTCAGCACTGAAAATAGCTGTATGGAAAGGAAATGTGCCAATGTGCATCATGTAATGGAACTGACAGTGGCAGAACAAAACTTTAGGTGAATGAAAAAGTCGATTTTATGGGGAATTTTTTTGCCTTTTTTTCTTTTTTTGCCCTCTCTTTCACTCACTCAAGTTCATTTCTACATGGGATAACTTCTGAAGGATAACATTTTGCTAAAGGAGACCGCCAGTCTTGCAAACAGCTATGGCAAAATGCTCTGTGAGAAGCCACCCCTAAATCAACCCAGTCCATGAAATTGTGACATGCTAAATCAAGTAAAGAGGCCCTGGCTGCAGATGCAAAGGTAAGCCACAGCTGCTACAGGAAGCACAGGGCTCCCCATCACCTCTCACTCTCCTGCCGAGGGCAAGCCCAAGCTATGTCCCAAGCACAGCCTGCAAAGCAAGAGACAGGCTCAGAAGCAGGCAGAAAGTGCTTGTGCTGCCACCTCCCCCACATGCAGCACTGCTAGAGCACAGGAATACTGGAGGTAGGTGCTGTGGGCCACAACTTGGTCATGCCTGGCACAGCTCTTTGGGCAATACACATTTTCACCACAGCACTTTGAGGAGGTAGGAAAAGCCACCTAGGGAGGAAGACCTGTGCAAATTAGGAACTACAGTGAGCATGGATACATGTGACAACTAAAAGGAAGCTGGGGAAAGTGGATTGACCTCATCACAAAGGTGCTGGTGTTAAGAGACATCTTTGTGTGGGAGTTGGTCCTGGTGATTGGGATAAGAAGGAATGAAGAGGAGGCAGCAGGCCACTTCAGCTTGGGGAAGCAGGGCAGGGCTTGCCCCTTCCCCACCCCAACTTCACCAAAGAGGCAAGAAAATTCAGAGGGAACTTCCATGGGCAAAGTGGCTGAGGAATAGGGGGCAATTTGCCAGCTCTTCACAGTTGCAGGAGTACTCATACATTGCTGGTGAAGAACAACAGCCAAGACACTGAGATATCATTGGTGTCACACACAGCTTCCACCACAGGATTTGCTTTCTTGTTTGAGAAGGGGGAGATGAGGAGCAGCATTGACTTGGTAAACCCAATTCTTGCCTGCTGACAGTGCCCAGCTTAAGTCTGATCGCCATGGCAATGCCTCCCTGGAGAGCTGAGCAGGGGGTTTAGACTGTACCTGAGCCGGAATAGCCCTCTGAGTAACCCCTGCTCCAGCAAGGGCCTACTAGCAGCTGACTGTTCAGTACACAAGTAGGGCCCAGAGCCACTAGCTGTGTCAGACACTGCTGATACTTTCTGTGAAAACCGCAGCAATGGCTCTTGTGTAGGAAACCTGCTCTCTGTCTCCATTGCTAGAACAGCAGTTGGACCAATCCACTGGTTCGAACTTCATTATTCTGTAAACAGGTTGTTAGCATCATTAAAACATTACAACCTTTGTTTTATCCTGTCTTTGACAGACTGAAAAATTTGCTTTGTTCTTCGGTGTCTGGTAGTGAGCAGGAACTGGACACAGGTTTGGTGTACAAAGGATATTAGTGTCCCCAGGGAGAGGAGATCCTTGTACTTGCCAGTCCGGCCAACTTGCAAGGTCCCCAGCACCTATCGGGGTTTAGGAAATTCTTGGCACTCAGACATGTTTCTATAACCCACTGAGTCATCCATCAAGGTGATACCAGTGGTGGGAAGCAAAGCAGCACCTCTTCAACATCCTTTCCTCCAACATGCTTCGGAAGTTACCAGGACTCAATAGGAATAATAATTAATTTACATTTCAGCAGAAGCTTTCTGTGTGACCTGAACACCATTTCACTGCTTTGGGTCGCACTTCTCCATGCATATGGCGGGGATAAGCAGTTCCATGCTCTACCCTGCATTTGTTGCAATCTAAGTACCTAAGGTTGTGACAACAGATTTAGGTACTATACTAATACAGACTATAGATAGGACTTTATCTTATTATCTAATACATAATCTAATATTATCTAAGATAGATTTGCACACAAATGACACCAATTCAGCAAGCACTGACTAGTGGAGTCAGTGCTGGATCTCTGTTGCCTTGTATGTGGAATAATTACTTACGGTTATAAATAGACCACATTAAGAATAACGTGTGCTAGATCTGCTATCTTCTGGAAAGGAAATGGAAAAAATGCTGTTAGTAATGTCTCCTTAGTCATGACAAGTGACTTCTGTGGTTTTTCTACTCTGCCACCTGCAATTCTTATCCCTTCAGTCCAGCAAGGTGCTCTCTGTGTCATAAATCTTTATGAAACTGTTCTGTCTTAGAGTTCTATTGTGTTGCCCTATAAGTTCCTGAGTTTCAATATTAGATGAAGTAACCCCACACGAAATCGAAACATTCCGATATGTTATCAAACACATATTTATTTACAAGGACAGTTGTAAACAGAACATTCTTGACCCCCTCTAGGAAGGGAAAAGCCAAAAAAATTAACATAAATGCATATCTTAGCTTGCCCAACACAATTGTCCAGAAGGACAGAGTCTGAGAACCAGTTATATTTTGTATACGCAGGATAAATACCCTGGAATTTTTTCCCTAGTACACTGTGGTGTGTTTCTCTCACTCTGGACTTCAGGTTGTTTGTACACAATATTTCTGAATAGCCAAATATTAATTTTGCCTCTCTAACAGAAAAGGGAAATGGTAAAGTTAGGAAGCAGCTTATAGATCTCTTGAAGTACGTAAGTTCTTGGAAACTGTTGAAAATAAATGAAAAACATGCCTTTTATTTCTGAGCCATATTCACCTTGGCAAGAGAGAACACACTCTTGGGGTTTGGTGGTAAGGTAAACAATTACTAATTCCCCCTACAAGTAGGAGATAATGAGATAGGCAAGTGTTTTTCTGATCAAATGTTTCTTAATTTCAACATATCTACTTTTAGAATCCAAGTTGTTAACTGAAAAGGTTTTGTTTTGATTAAAGTCATAATTTTCATTCATTTTTAAGAGTCAGAAATGTCAAATCATTGTTACACAGGAAGTTTGGGGCTTGGATCAAAGTGACATTTCATTTAGCAGTCTGAATAAACACACTGTTTAAAAGCCAACTCAATGAGAAGGAGAAACTCTGAAATCTAAGCAAATACTTCCAACTACTGAATGCAATTTCTGCTTGTACACAAGTCATTCCTTTGGGACTGAGAAATCCCTCTGAATTTTGGCATTTTGGAGCAACCTTTTAATTCAATTCAGAACAAACATATCAAGATGAGGTGAGCCACTTCCTGCCTTCTCTTTAAAAATAGATATTAAAAAATACTAATCTTACACAAGATAGAGAGGGGAGGCGCATGCAGGAGGATGCACAAGCTGTCTTAGAACTGTATAATTTTCCTGCTTGCCACACACATTAGGTAGATGTTGCAGCATTGCCTGTTCTTAGATTTGTAGCGAAATATTTCAGGATATTTTTAATCAATCTTCATTACTTGTTGCTGTCACTGCTGAATTGCTGGGCAAAGCCCTCAGCTTTTATTAGAAGTTAAAATATTTTTACACTTGTTGCTCGCACATCTGCAAAGAAAAATTGGAAAACTCAAACCCCCAGAAGCTACCAAAGCCCAAGACAAATAAAACCAGAGAGAATTAAGTCTTGTGAATTATATCAACTGCATGATTTTGCAGAGCTTGCCTCAGGATTTGGGGATGCCTGGAGCAGACTGTGCCAAGCTTGCAATTTTGTCAATTATGTTTCATTTCATACGTTGGGGCTGTCATAGAACGAATTGCCATTATCGATGTCCCTGGGGACATGGAGCTCAGGCAGCCTCACACTACATGCTAAAAAGCTTTCTTGGATAATGCTTGTCAGAAAACACATCCTCCACACAGACCCCTGCACCATCTGCAACTGAGCCAGAGCGCAGGGAGGCAGAGCCCCCAGACAGGCTCATGTCCTGCACAGAGGATGCTGCACAAGAACAGCCCCGGGCCCCTCTTTCAAGGGATGCTGCCCCTAATGCAAGCCAGCTGATAACAGCAGTAAATTGAAAGGAACCAAACTAGGAAATCTACACGTGAAATAGCAGAACTGCGTCAAGGAGAGAAACTTCAAAAAACGAAAATAAAATTGTACTTGCCCAACTCCTTCTGGTCTTTTCACCTCATAAAATCACTCCAGCAGAAGCAAGACCCCGGTCTGTACCAGTCCCTTATCCTTAGTCCTTAAACTTAGAAAAGAGCTAAGCACAGTGACAGGATTTTTTTTTAAGTTCCCAAACCTTTCCTAGGCTTTTGCATGGCTTTGAATCTGTTCCTGCCACCTGATCCTAACTGCTGTCACTTGCCAGTAATTTCTTGCCTTGCTCTCACTTGTTTTGCCATCACTGTATGATGCCCTGGCAGAGAGGAAACCTTGCCAGTACAAAAATATTGAAGAATATTTGAAAGGCACCTATCTGTTCTCTGAACAAATTGTCAGAAGTGAAGAAGCAAGAATATTTTTTTTTCTATCAGCTGCTTCATTAGCGACAGGTTGAGGTGGTAATTAAACACTACATGGTAATGATGGACTTAACTGGGGACTGCCTGATGGCCTGGAAATACCATGCCCATCAGTGAAGACACACAATCATCTAAGATATTGCCACTTTACACTGTTTGCTGTGGCCTCTGTACCCGAACCACACTAATAACATGAGTGACTCAAACCCATTTCAGTGCAGTCAAGCAAGCTGGCCTAAGTCATTCCCATAGAACTGGGCATGAGCAGAGGACATTTTGTGTACACAAGGTGATTTACAGCTCCAGTTACTTGTTCTATCCTTCAGCTGAAGCATGTTGATAAACTAACTGGGAGCTCCCAGTTTGCTTCAGCACAAAGTCAGCTATCGCTGCACAAATCAGTTGAGCCCCTGAAGTGGATTGGGAGCATTGTCAGAGTGTGTGAATGTGGCTCAGCTCCAGGGGAGAAGCAGATGTGAGCTGGGGTGTGGTACCAAGCAGATGGAAAATTGTGTTTCCATAAACAGTCCCACTAGATCTGCAGCAGCACATCTGCTGCATCTCAGCATGCTCCTTCTTTCTTTTTCCACTCACTGCGAAAAGATTTGGGATGAATCTCCTACTCCACTGAACCTTCAGTTGATGTTCATACCCATGGAGAGATGGCATAAGATATGACCCTTCCCGTGTATTTGCTTGCTACATCACACTGGCTGTGAAATAAGAAAGACTCCATGAAGCGTGGAATGTTGGATTTCAGATCCTATTTGGTGCTCATGCTTTCTTTGTGATGTTTCTGCTTCCGAATTTCATCCCTTATCTAGGCTGAAGGAAATGTATCTTCCTTCTTGTGTATGGGAAAACAAAGCAGATGGTCTCAGTCTGAGGGACAGATGTCCACATCAGAAAACTGTCACCGCATTTGACACCTTCCCAGCCATACAGGCCAAAATCCTCCGGAAAAGAAAAAGTACACCTTGCCATTTTGCATACATTTACATGCATTTGCATGCATTCAGGCACCTACTGAGCAGAATGCTCAGCCTTCCCATTTTTTAAGCTGCACTCAACCTCAGAAAGACTGGTGTGAAGATTACTTGTTAAAAGAGCTGACTGCTTAGTGTCTTTGGTGTGAAAACTATTAATAAGAAGGACCCTTCCATGCTGCAGTCCTATTCTCTTCCTGCCTTTTGTCATAGGCATGAGTCTAGACAAGGAAGAGCAGCTCATAATGGTACAGCCCCTACCCAGAAATTCTGTAAAGGCAGATGAAAACCCTTTTCTGCTAGATTTTCTAGGACATGAGCAAAGCATTTGACACTGTCCCACAAGACATCCTTGTCTCTAAACTAGAGAGACACAAACTTGACAGATGCACCACTCAGTGGATAAAAAATTGGCTGGAGGGTTGCACTGAAAGAGTTGTGGTCAACATCTCAATGTTCAAGTGGAAAGCAGTGGAAGTGTCATTCCTCAAGGGCTGGTATTGGGACTGGCACTGTTTAACATCTCTGTCAGTGACACGGACAGTGGGATTGAGTGCACCCTCAGCAGGTTTGCTGGTGACACTGAGCTGTGTGGTGCAGTTGACACTCTGGAGGGAGGGGATGGCATCCAGAGGGACCTGGACAGACTGGAGAGGGGGGCCTGTGTGAACCTCGTGAAGTTCAACAAGGCCAAGCGTGAGGTTCTGCACCTGGGTCGGGGCAATCCCAAGCACAAATACAGGCTGGGGGAGAATGGATTGAGAGCAGCCCTGAGGAGAAGGTCTGGGGGCTGTTAACAAGAAGCTCAGCACGACCTGGCAATGTTCATTTATAGCCTAGAAATCCAATTTTATCCTAGGCTGCATAAAAGTAGTGTGGCCAGCAGGCTAAGGGAAGTGATTTTGCCCCCCTATGCCACCCTCGTGAGACCCCACCTGGAGCGGCCCCATCCAGCTCTGGGTCCCCAGCACAAAAAGGGCATGGACCCGTTGGAGCAAGTCCAGAGGAAGCCATGAAGTTGCTCAGAGGGCTGAAGCACCTCTCCTATGAAGACAGGATGAGAGAGCTGGGGTTGTTCAACCTGGAGAAGTGAAGGCTCCGGTGAGACCTTAGAGTGGCCTTGCAGTGCCTAAACGGGGTTCTGCAGGAGAGCTGGAGAGGGACTTTTTACAAGGGCATGTAGAGATAGGACAAGGGGGAATGGCTTTAAACTGACGGAGAGTGGGTTTAACTTAGATATTAGGAAAAAATTCTTCACTGTTGGTGAGGCACTGGAACAGGTTACTCAGAGAAGTTGTGGATGCCTCATCTCTTCAGGTGTTCAAGGCTGGGTTGGACGAGGGTTTGAGCAACCTGGTCTAGTGGAAGACGTCCCTCCCCATGACAGGGGAGCTGGAACTAGATGACCATTAGGTCCCTTCCTACCCAAATAATTTTGATTCTGTGATCTTATGAAAAGACTGGTGACATTGTCAGAGTACAAAAAGCATAATCGCATCTTTTTTTTTTTTTTCTTTTTTTTTTTCCTGGCAGAGGGTTTTCTCTTCTAACCTCAAACAACCACAGAAGGCTCTACATCTTTATTTTTCTTAAGTGAGGCAGCAATAATTCACTGGGATTGTGGTGGCTGGAATGCCTGGGGGATCTGGATGTGGGCAATCTGAATTAGGGGGGAAGTCAATGAAACACAAGAGAATACTGAAGTGCCTTAGCACGAGGTCTGTTTCCCAACATGCATGCACATTGCTGTCTGAGTTCATAGGAAATTATCCCACATGGAGCCTTGCATCCAGTAGGAGGGGAAAAAAAAAGCCAGATAAAAACAAACCAAACCAAAACACAGCAGATTGCTCAATGCTGCCTGTAGGCCAGTTAGAAGACAGGGGGGAGAAAAGAGATCTCTTAATGCAGTGTGCTTGGCCAAAGCCAAGCCCTGCTCAGCCAAAGCTGAGCCCTGCTCATGGGGCAACCTCTGCAGGGGTGGGAAGAGCATCCCGCCTCCCCATCCTGCATGGGGAAGGTCCAGCTGTGGGCTGGGGCATGATAACTGCTCCCCGTCAAGGCCCCTGTGAAATATTTAAGTGGCAATTACTGCTGAGAGCGCAGCAATTATGGAGACTCTAGGAAATGCTGTGTGTGTTTTCCAGTGCTAATTATGGCTGCTTGGTAAGGCAGGAGAAGGAAAAACAACCATTTTCATGGAATTTTTTTTGTTTGCTTCATTTTAGGGTCATTTTGTATTGGTTGTTCTCTTCTTCTCAGCCCTGATTATATGATGATGTTGTGCCAGGGAAGAGGGGCTGTCTGAAGGTGAATGGCAGCAAATAAAGAAGCAGAGAGGCAAGATAACGCTGCTCAGCACTTCCTGTGTGTCACCCAAAGCCTTTGCCCTGTGTCTCCATCCCTGCCAGATCTTCAGAGTGACTCAGGGTTTGTCCAACCTGCCATGCACGGCAGTGATGAATCCCAGCTGCGGGGAGCGGCATAAAGGTGGCAGAGCCCTTTCCCACAAAAAAATGTTAACAGCCACAGAAATTTTCAACCCCAAGGACCTTTGCCTATGAATCCTGTCAGCTTCCTTGACACCTCCACAGCCTACCAACAAATTAACTAGGTTTTTCTTTCACGCACCATTACATTTCCCACTTCTTTCTTTGGCACAAGGCAAAAACAGTCACAGAGGCTTCCCAAGCTGAGCTGGAGACATGGCTGCACACACAGCCACAAGTGAGAAAACGCCACTTGTTTTCACTCTCTACCCGACACATGACAGCCTGTTACACAAAATCTGCAGCAAAACTCCCCCCACTTTTGCAAAAAAATAACCCAACCCAAAACTTATGTAACTCTGCAACTAATCTTTGTTAATCTTGAGCAAGGCATTTAAATCCAGGGAGTAAGCCTATTCTTCTCATCCCCCTCACCCCCCCAGCCTATCTGTACAGTGAAAAAGAGAAACAAATAGAAGCAAAGTTCACAGCCTTGTGATTTTTCCTTTTGACAAGAGCAAAGTGGCATCGTGTCCCGAGACTGCTCCGAAGTAAACCCTCCTGCCTTGCCTTATCCCATGCACTGAGCACCTTAAGAGAAAAGCTGCTTTCGGACCAGTTGTCAGTTGCTCTTGGCTAAAGCATGGAAATCTCTACTCTTGCCACGTACCACTGCCTTGCTTTTGTCTGGTATTTTTTCGTTGCCTATTCCATCACACACGTAAAAACAGAAGAGCCGCCATCTGAGCTGTTCCTTTACGGTGGGCAGTGGAAATATTTGACAGTCCTCAATCTGGTAAGCAAATTGTGTTGTACAGTGATACCAATATGTCTATTTGTTTGTCTGCCATCTGCGCCTCAAGACATATGCAGCTGGTGTATTTGCTGCTGTTAAACTGCTTCCTTTGGTGGTTTATACCCCAAAGGAAACTAAGGAGGGATCTGTGCTTGTGCTGTGAAATGTATTCACAGGTTTCATGCAGAAAGAATACTGACTGGTGAGATGCTTGGTTTTCAGAAGGTACTTTGAAGCTAGCTGCCTCCTTGCAAAAGAGACATTGTCAGTGAGGAGAAGGACAGAAAAGTGGGGGTTTGTTCAGCCAGGACACATACAAGTTTGGTGCCTGTTTTCTAACCTTTAATTCAATACATTTCAATGCTGCTTTGAGTTTTACTTCGATTTTTTTAGTAGGCTTTTATGTCCTCTAAATTATAGGAAGTGCAAAACAAAGCAGAGCACAGTACTAATTTAGCCATTCAGAGTATCTGCTTCGTTTGACAATCAGTTGAGAACACGAGGGAAAGAAATTCCAGCCTGTGGAGAGAGGTGCTTATGACATTATTACATGAGTTTTAGCAGTGCTATCAACTGGTTGTACATTACCTAAAAGCACACAGAAAAAAAGAGACTGTAATGTGTTCTGGTTCTTCTAATGTGCTAACATTTCACAGGATAGAAATCAAAGTGAAAGCACATGAGATACCCAGGGTAGAAAGCTTGTTCAGAGTCCAAGGCATTCATCAGCAGCTCGGGAAAGTAGTGGTGGTGGGGTGGAAAGAACAGGCTTGTGGAGAAAGGGAAATTTTCCCTTTTCCCTACAAGGGAGAAATTTCAGGCACACTCGCTAATTTGAAGGATGACTGCAGGGACCTACATAGCCTTTCATCCATTCTGTGTGGCCATTAAAGTTGAATACCAGTGGGAGGTCTGGCCCAGGGCATGTTTGTCTCTACTTTTACCCTTCAGAAGGAGACACCTTATGCTGGAGTTCAGTGGAAGCTTAAAGGCTCCCCAGCTCCACGTGGGGCTTTTGGAGACCCCCAGGGAGGTGGAGAATTTGGTTCTCTTCCATTCTCAGCCATTCTGTGACTCTGTGAAACATTTGCAACCAAGAAGCAGTGAATGGTAAGTAAAGTGGCCACAACAACCCGAGGATTCCGAGAGCCCCAGCGCTCTCCTCAGCGCCCAAGCCAGCTGTGGATGGATGAGGATACACACATGTATCACTGCAGTTGGGGTGGCATTCGTACTGCTAATTGCAATGTTGTCTGTTTATCAGTATAGCCATTTTGAGGGATGGCTGACCCCACCAAAATACCACCCTTACTTTCAGGCAAAACAGCATCTCCACCCCCATCCCCTGGCACCATCATAGTGCACTGAAGCGTGAGATCAAAAGGACAAAGCAAGTAACCAATCTCCCAGTTTTTTTGGGATGAAGAAGTACTCCCTGAAATGGTCATCCAGCTTCCCTTAGTGACCAGCAGTGGATGCTCAGGGAAAGGCTGCACAAGGCAAGAACATGAACAAGCATGAAATGAAGTTTCCATGGCTCTACTGTCCCACTAGCATACTGACTAACCCAGCCAAAAAATAAATCCAGGCTAAGGTAGCTAATACCCATTCAAAGCCTTCCTTTCATCTCTCTAAAGGAAAAACATGCCTGTTCATACTTCTGGTACTTTCCCTATCTTGCATGCCATGAGGCAAATGTGCCTTGCCTGAAAGAGCAGTTCATTTTGTTGGTGTAAACCTGCTTCCTTGACAACTGAACTGGATGCCTCATTATTTCTGTGTTGTAATCTAATCATCCATCCCTGTTCACGTTTTCTTGGCCACTCATTAGAGTGGCATTAGATTATCATCTCAGTTACTCTTTTCTGCAAGCTGGATGTCCAAGCCTTTTTGATTTCTCTTCACAAAGGGTTGCTTCTTTCATTAAAGCATCTATGCCGCCCTTTGCAGCAATTTTTCAAGTTTCAGGAGGGAGTAGATGAAGCAGGCTGCAGTGATTGAGTTATGAGCGCATATGGATTTATACAGTGGCCTAAAGATGTTTCCTTGTTTGTTGTTTAATTCTTCACAACTCTTAACTCTCCGTTTATCTTTTTTGATCACTGGTAGGCAAGGAGACAGCAAGTTGAGAGAGCTATCCACACTGAGTCCAACATTTCTCTGCTGGATGGTGATAGCTAAAGTAGAACCCACTGTTGAAAAATAGATAGTTGAAGCTGCTTCTTTATTTTTTTCTGAAATGCTTTACAATGTACTTATCAACACTGATTATTGCCTAGTATTTGATCTCTCAGGCACTCAGTATCCTGAGATTCTTTGGCAATTTTGCAGTCAGGTTTCTCTTTGACAGGGAAAAAAAACCCCATCAGATTCACAAAAGTGTACCACCTCAGTATTTGCTCCTTTTGCCAGCTCATTTATAGATCTGCTGAACAGCTCAGGTCTTATTAAACCTCCATGAGTGAAGGCTCTTGCTCCACTTCCTCAGTCCTTTGTCTCACAGCTTTTAACCACTCATTGATCTGATCCCAATGCTAAAATGGAGCTGCCAGCCAACAGGGAAATGGTTTGGGCTGAAGATATCGCCGATCTCTCACGCAGAAAATGTGGCAATGGGACAGGGTGTGCAAAATTACTCCTTCATGGTAGTCCTTCTTCTTCAGAGATTTATTTCTTTCAAGAAAGGATTGCTAAAAAATGAAAGGGGATTAGGGAAAGAAATGCTGTCACTCCCCTTCTCCTGCTGAACTGAGTGCCCTTTTTTGGTAAAGCCAAGGCAAAAAAGGTGGCAAAAGGTTCTTGAGGTGCTCTATAAGAGAGGAAGAGGGTGGGAAGACAAGAAGTCCCACATGCTGTGGTGCTCTCTGTGGGGCTCCACAGGACCTAAAAGACTTGTCCCATGGTTTGGCCTCAAGCCACTCCCTGCTGTTGCTAAGAGACATCGAGGAACAAGGGGCGCCTGTCAACCACACATGTCCACTGGGTGCACATCAAGCACATTGAATTTCTGTCACTCTGGATGTAGTCCCAGAAAACACCTCAGGATGTTGGGAGGTATGGTCATGGAGAAGAAGAGCAGGCAAAAGCTTCTCACTGGGCTGTTCTGGTTCAGTAGATCTGCTGTGCTGGGCAGGCCTGGGCGGCGCCTTGCAGGCTTCCCCAGAGCCAGGAACACAGAGACAGCCTTTGTCCAGCCCTTCTGCCTGTGTCCTGCCAGACTGGGATTGCCTGGCTTCTGGCACTGGCTGTCCAAATCACTTGGAAATTTTCCCTCCAAAATTTCTCTTATCTCTTTGGAATTGCATTTAAAAATTTCTCTCTGTGGAAAGCTGCTCTGGCCACCTTACTGTGATCTGAAGTGGAAATAATGGGGAAAATGACATTTTTGGGGGGATGGAAATGCTGCTTGTCTCCTAGTTTTGCTGGAGAGATTCTGGAAGAATTCCTTCTAGATATGACCTTCTTTTAGCACATCATTCAATTCCTTGATAGTCATGTGGATCTCCCAAGAGAGCTACAGCTCTGACATTTCTTCAGATTTGTCTTCTTAATGATAACAGCAATCAAGATTCAGAAAGGAAATATTTTTATAGGGGAAAAAAAAGGATAAGTGGGCTTTGTATCAAAGAGGTTCATTGACCGATTATTGAAGAAGCAGAAATGGCAGATAAAAACAGTTTTGTACTCATTTCATTCATCTGTGACACAAAACAGTGCAAGTGGAATCATTCATTGCCTGAAATATCCGAGCTCATAAAAATCTGCTCACTGCTGTAAATCACTGCATAATGAGCACACTGCACCTTTAAAAACTATTAATTGTATTCCCATCCCAATTTATTCCTTATGCTTTTGTCTTTCATAATGGAAATACTTTTCAATTGTTGTGAAAGCTGCTTTGTATTTCTTTCAGAATAGGCCCAGTATTTAGTAAAGATATTTTCCAGGACACTATCCTGTGAATGGATGTGTGTCTACACTAAATGTTGACTTTTATGTCTAATAACTTGCTCAGAATATTGGATTTATCCCTCCCTTAAGGGCAGAGCTTGGAGCCCGATTTATTTGTACTAGTTGGAGATTTCAATATACACATACGGCAAGATCTTATACACAGAAGTAAATCATGTCAGGTTAGTTAAACAGAAACACCCTCTTGATCACTGCACCAGATAAAAACTGAGGTTTGTCTTTGTCACTATGAGTCTCAGTTTGGAAAATTGATCTGGCCAAATTAAATGTTTCTACAGCACCCAGCACCATGGAACTCTGCAGGGTCTAGAGGGGAAAGCAGCCTCTCTCCAACAGGGATAATCATTTCCATATTCTCCTCTTCGGGTTAATCATCAGCTTTCTGAATGCTTCCAGTCTTCCTTCTGTTCGTGTGGGAACACTTTAGGGAATCCTTTCTATTTACAGCCAGTGGATTTATATTCCATGAGTGCCTGCAATGGATTTGTGAGTGCCAGCACTGCTGCTTGGGAAATTCACAGGACATCTGTAATAATTTGATGTTTTCATGTATTTTTTTTTAAATGTCAACATTTTTTCATTTAGAGGAGGGCTACAAGATTTGGATGCACCTTTCTTACAACAATAACCCAAATGGGTTTGGAGCCTGGATTTTAATCTACTGGGGGTGCACAATGCCAGACTGAGCAGTACTAGGGATGATCCTAGCTAAGTTCAGTTTTCTGGTTTGAAAATTATTTGTAAAACCTTCCATTGCTCTTGGAAATACAGGGTGATCATTAAAGTGTCTGAAACACCTTTGAAATTATGGTGATGAACAAGGGTAGAGCTACAGCAGCACAAATCCAAGCTCCTGAGGCTGAGTTCAAACTTCTTCAGGAGTTGTTCTTCTCCATGTTTAGCCAGAGAAATGGGTCAGGTTACACTTTCAGATAAGCATTTTCCATACAGAAGATAACATTTTCCTCCCCTGTGTATAACAGAATATTTACCAGGCTGAGAATGTGGCTGTTTTGGGACTGTTTCTTTTCAGTAATGTTTGTTTTAGTTAATTTGGAAGCAGGGAAAGAAGCAGCCTATCCCTGTCCCATGATTAATGTAAGGCTGACCATGAACAAGATAATAATAGCCCCATCCTCTGGGAACCAGGCCTCTCCCTAATTGCTTTATTGGCAATTAGTCACCATGTGTCACTGGACTGTCACCACCCTCATGTGCATTTTTCATGCCTTTTACAGAAAGTTACTGCTGACTCTACAGGGTGTAACAAGAGCTTCTGTTTATTACCAGGCTTTTCTTAGCTCTTTGAGGACTTGCTATCGGTGTCCTGGTGAGGCTGAGGGTTGGGACAGACATTTGGGCTGAACACGTGCTTGTGTCTAAGTACACTGCACCCCAGCATGGACTTTACTGAACCAGACCCATGACTTGGAGGGTTGAATCCCTACTGACTGAAAGAGTGCCTGCTAATTGTGATAATGGGGAGAGGAAAATCACATTTAAGAGAGCTGCTTTGGTGCCTCAGAATTGAACAAAAACATATGTGGGTTCTGATGAAGCTGCTTGGGGTTTTTTTTTTGTGTAAAAATATGTCTGTTCCCCCTAAGCCTTGATAGGAAACATGGGGCTTTGCAGCTGAACTGGGTGGTGCACGACCTCTGGTACCTGGTCCTGGGTGACCCTGGGCCAGTAACCCAGCCTGTGTCAGCACCTCCCTACCTCCATGGGTGTGGGTCTGCACAAGGAGGGGGACAATCCAACAGTTGTACCTACTTGTGGTGGCTCTCTGGACTATGGAAAGGATAGGGAAGGAAGAGTGTATCTTTTCCCTGGGCTGGGAAGAAACAAAATGTTTGGGGATGGTTGCAGATAACTGCAAATTGTGGTCGTTTTGTTGCCCAGGAAGACTCAGTCTCTGCAAACTAAAGCTTGCAGAAACCCTTGTTTGACAGCAGACATGGTGAAATCATAGTCCCCTCCTCCTCTCATATATTTTGATAATAAAGGAATTTCTGATGGAAAAACACTGCACTAATCCTGTCCCCTCCCAAGCACCACCCTTTTCAGCTTCTTCAGAAACTGATGAAGTAACCAGCCACAACATCAGAGACTTTGCTCTAAATAAATATCTGATTCAGAGTAAGATCATGGCAAAAGAGATCTCATCTTGCAAGCTGTAGCCCTCTTTCCATTTAAGCACCACTAGCTGATCCAGTGTCTGCCGTAGGCTGCATTTCCCATATTGCATCAGTCTGAGACAGCCTAGCCTTAAAAAGAAGAGGTGACCCCGTGAGTTAAGTGAACTGAACTGACTTGGTGCTAAATGCAAGACAGCGGGAGAAGTATTTTTCTGCAAGGTTCTATTCTGCCTTTGTGTGTCTGACAAATCTGGTTCATCGTGATCTGCTGCGTAGTGTTAGGAGACAAAATGGAGAAATCAGAGAAGCGATATTGGTTTAAACAATAATAATATGACAATTTGACAATATGACACTAATTTAGAAAATTCTGTTTTCTCACTTTGCACTTACCTAATTCTTTACCAAATCCTCCTAGAGCCCTCCTGCAAAAATCCCACCCTCCCTACCTGTAAATGCTTTAAAGAAAGAAAGAAAGAAAAAACCTCAAACCAAAACACAACCTCTCAACCCTAAAATTCATTAGTTATAAATATTTTCATTTAAACGTCAATAATAACTTCAGTTTTAGTTGGTGAAGTCTGGATCTTTGCTTCTAAGCACTTGAAATTCTTTCCTGAATCCCTTTGAGTTCAGCAAAAGACGTTCTGGTTTTGTAACTTCTGCACCTAATTCTCGCCTTAGATCATTTTGAGCTACTTGACACTGAAATCAGCTGCACTGTGAGTCCCTAGAAAGAAGAACCTGTGTTGGCTAAATAGTGGGAAAAGCTATCTAGCAATTGCTTTACAGGAAACATGTCCTGGCATTATTTGATCTCTCCTGCTCGGATACATCCAGTGGTCAACCATTAACACAGGAGCTGGCTTTCAACATGTTCCTTCATGTCACCCACCTGAATCACACAACACATCTCTGTTTAGTCTATTAACTGAGATACTGTTAAAGTTGTCTCCCCACCAACTTTATTTAATCAGTTTGGGTTAGTAAAAGAGATTTAGCCAACAGCTATTTCCCTCATACAGGCTTGCAGCTCACGAACAAAACAGCTCCCTGAAGAGCAAAAACAGATTTCATTGAGAAGCATGCTAATGAAAGCTGGATGAGTTTCCCTCATTAGGTGTAATTACTTTAGGTTTTGCAGGCTGTCTTCTATGGGGTGTCCTTCCTGGCTGATGTGTTGAGACTAATTAAGAAACTGCGATGTGCTAAGTGCGTAATTTCCAGCAGAGACCTTCTTTTCAGTGTCCTGGCTTTCCCAGTGTCCACAGTAAGTACCCTCTGTCTCCGTACGTGAAAATAACATTTGCATAAGTGATTAGGGGTGTATAGTACCAGAAGCACGTGTATCAAATAGATAAGAACTAAGGGCTTTCTTTTACCATTGAATTTGCAGTGGATTTGGACCTTCAGAAGAAGAAACAGTGCTGAGCCTGTTGTGGTTGAGAGCAAAGCCTCTTGCACAAACATTAGGGTTGCTGTCCTCAGGTGGATACACATTGACTCCAAAAGGGTGAATGAGGTCTCACTTCTCTGTTAATCTCCTGGTCCAAATAGCTGTGGATTTATCAACTTAGGGCTTTTCTCTAAAGGGCAGCACAGGTCAGGAGGATATTAGAGGGTACCTAAGAGGCAGTAAAACCTCACATCTTCTTTGATGCCAGAGTAGCTTAAAATAAGCACTGGAGAGAAACAGAATCACAGAAAAATAATTATAGTCACAGCCTACGTCAGATTCATCATGGATCACCTACTCCCTCACAGACAATGTTGTTCATCAAAATGCCGTGGGCTGGACAGGAACTGATGGGTTATTTACACATGTAGGCACGCTCTGTGAGAGTGATGCCTGCAGCCACCACTGAATCTCAGGGGGCTGAGAAGCACTGCTTAAACATGGTCTGCAAGCAGCTCGGCTAGCTGGCTCAATAAAGAAGCCCTGCCAGGGATGGAGTCAGAGAGACCGGCTAATTACCCTCCCTGCATGCAGTGTTCACCATGCTGCTCTCATATCCCCCCAGGCATCCTCACCATGCCTGCAGGACAGTGGTGCAGCCTCACTCTTCCAGTGTCTCGGACCCCTGATTTCCAACCCCAAGCAAAAAGTGTGCTCAAATACAAAGCCAGGCCAAAAATTGCAAATCAGCTTCCATGTATCAGTAACTGATACCAGGGATCATTTCCTCCAGTTAAGTTGTCCCACTGTAATTCCTGCTCTATTGGGAAAAAAATGGGTGCCCACAGTGTGCGGCTTTCACCTGCAGCTTAGGAATTAGGCTTATGAATTGTGAAGGTAAAGGGTAAGTTTATGTGAACTGCCTTATCAAGGTCTGGTTTTACTTTGTTACTGAGCAAAACAAAGTGTTGACAGGCAGTCCCTTGAGGACAACTTCTTGACCATCAAAAGATCCCATCTGCAAAGGGAAAGGGAAAGAGGAAAACAAAAAAAAGAAGCAGCTAATCTTGGATTCCACAGAAAATGTCAGTGTTGGCAGTTTATAAAGCAGGGTTTTTTTTCTCTCAGTATCAACACAGAACACTGCATCTCAGAGTAAATGTGAGATAACGTGAGTTTATGTGGCCATGTCATCATTTTTCATGTAAAAAACCATGCAGATGTTTTGCCTTCTCAAAAATGAAAGCACTAATCAAATCCTATCAATTACGTTTGTCTTTCATTTTTAAATTTCTTTCATTTTGCATTTTGGTTCCAGTTTGTGTCTATATCCTTTTGGGTACTGTATACCTACAACCGAGAGCTGGTTTACCCCAAAAGCCTTGACGGAGTCATCCCGCTCTGGTTAAATCACGCTATGGTGAGTAAGAAACACCTCAGCCTCTTGCAGAGAAAAGGGAGACTTTGCAACGTGTGTCCCACCATTGCATTGTGCCGTTTTCCAGAAGAGCTTCACAGCTTTTTCTTTCTCACCTCCTCCTTCCTGCTTATCTGAATCTGATGTTGAGCTGTACGCAGCAATCAGATGCATGCGTTGAAGCTGCCTCAAGAAGCCTTTTAGCACACAAGGAACATCAGTGAATCGGTGCTTGTCAAACCTCTGAAGTCAATGAAATGATGTGTAGTCATAAGGAAACAAAATCTCACTTATTGTAGCTCAAAAAAGAAATTGTGTCTGCTAAAGAAGTCTCTGAAATACAAAATGGCTGAGTGTAACAAAGCAGCCCTTAATTTTTAAAAAAGGTGAAATAACAAAAGAGAATCTGACAGCTCTGCAGCTAATAAGCTAATGTGTGCACAGCTTTGAATAGCTGGATTGCAATGATTGTTTACAGATTTTCTATAAATACTTTCCAGATTTCTCCTTCATTTGCTCTGGCCGTTTTTATGATGTGTTGAATAATCACATATTTCTCATCAGTCAAGTGAAAGGAGGCTGACGGTAACATGGAAACTGTGGGTGGATTGCAAGGTCAGGGAGGCCTCGTGGGGTGAATGGGAAGTGGGAGAGAAGGGAGAGGTTCAGCACTAGGCTGGATCAGAGAAGCCAAAAAGTATGAAATAATCACACAGAAGACTCATTTCTCTCCAGACTTCGTTTCTTAAGAACAGTGCCTTGCAACTCACTGCAGCAGTCCCTAGTGAGTGCTGAAAGTAAATGTGGGAGTGTTTGGGGTGTCAGGCTCAAGGGCAGTTGCTTGAGGTTTGAGCAGCCCCTTGATTTAAACAGGCTCTTTCAGAGACGTGTGGCTGGAATCTGAACACACAGAGGCATGTCCGCATTGCTGATACCCGAGTGACAAACCACAGCCATCGTGCACTTTTAACCTCATCACCTGCTCTCTGTCCACCAGTTCATCTCCACCAGGGCTTTTCTGTGGCGCTCCAAACTTCTGCACAGGTGCAAAAGGGCACTGCTCTCTCTCAAAACCATCATCTACCAAAATGAACGATTCTTCATGTCCTCAGCATCATGCTGGTTTCAGGTCCAGGGTTTGGTATGGGCGACTGGTTTAAAATGCTCACAGTGGTGGAGGTGCTGGGCAAGAGCGGGGCACAAAGTGGAGCTCAGAGGAGATAGACTTTGCTGCTTGTTTTAATCCTGGCTCACAGCTGGGAATTTGCCCTTTCCGTTTCCACGTTTGTTTATGGCATGGGAAGGCTGAGAGGTGTTAGGGCATACATTTTTATTTCACATGCAAGAACTCTTTGCAGAAACCCCTCAAACATATCAGTTATAACTTCCTTCTTACCCTATCTACATCTACATTTCATAACAGAGTCATTTTGACTACAACAAAAAGCTTTTCTACATCAGAAATGTCAAAAACAGGTGTTAAAAAAGGAAAACCAATTCTTCCTGAAAATTATTTTGACGAGAGAAAAACTTCACATAAAGCAAACTTCTATCACAACCTGATATTTTATTTCTAAAGCTCTTAATACACTGCAGACATCTTGTGCTTGACAGTTCCCAGGTAGGAAATTTTCCTTCTAGTCACTATCAAGCATAAAACATCTGCCACCAGCATAGACTGATCCCTGCTATCGACAACCCTTGTAGTTTGGAACACCTTCCAACAGGTACCTTCAGGCTTAGCTGAGGTATTTCTTACTTCCAACACAAAATATCCGCTGAGAACACTGGGGAGATCCAGGCATATACCAACACTTTAAGGGACAATCTCCAAGTTCTGATTGCCAAGCACTTTTTCTCTGGGTTCTTTTCCTTACATTTTGCTACTAAATTATGGCTGTGAGATTATAGGCATTTCATGGCAGATTGAGGCAGCATGTAGCTGGCTTTGGAGGAGAAAGACATGGGTGTATCAGTAGTAAGCGTCAGTGCCTTATCATCTGCAGTGGGAGTACTTTTTTTAAATCTCAGTCTATTTTAATGCTGTAAATAGGGAAAGCATATGTTGTTATGTAACTGGAGAGTGAACACAAAAAATATCCATGCAAAACCACTTCAGGAATACTGAGCTCCTTGGCTTTGTGGCGATGCTGCAGCACCTTCCTTGAAGAAACGAACAACCATTTTTTTCCTCACATGGACTGCTCTTACAGTGGGAAGGAGTTGCTGTTGCCCACCTGGCAGCCCAGAGCTGCAGAGTGAGCACTACAGTTTAGCCATGTTTTTTCACTCAGAGCAGAAACACTTTGTTTCGCAGAAAGGATGGTTAATGTAGAAAGGAATTTTGCTCATATTTGAAGGAGACCAAATATTCCAGACTATCTAGGTTTCTCTCTTTGCTTTTCTACTGAGTTTAACCCAAAGGCTGGGCCTCAGTTTCCACTTCTGTTTGCCTGGGATAATGATGTTTTACCATCTTTACACAAAACCTTGAGCTTCGGGGATGAAAAAAGTCCACTCTACTGATGTCTCAAGCACAATTATTTTATTTGAAAAAGATTTTTGAAGTGGAAGATGGCTGAGACAAAAGATATGCTGGCCAATTCGTCAAGTGAATTTGTTTATTTCTTTCCCAGTCATCTCTTTTCAAGCAACATCTGGATACTCTCCAGAAGGAGACTAACTGCTGGAGACAGCTTGGATTAAACCATATGCATGTATTATTCAACCTAATGACAGTATTGGGGAACACTACACTTCGAAGGGTCTGACAGAATTGAATGCTAAGTAAAGTGGGGCATTGCTGGGTCAGAGGAGATAACTCAAAAACATTTTGATCTATAACAAAAGATACATATAAATGTTGAGCAGATGTGTTCTCAAAAAATGGTAACGGTACAATCGTAGTTTTGTAAAAGAAGATTTATATTTTCATTCTGTAGGTACAGTTCTTCTAAAAAGCGTAATTTTCTTTATTTTCAGGCTACATCTAAGTTTAGTTTGGCCACCTGTTTTTCTAATTTACCCTGTAGCTATGTTACCCTCTCACCTTCACAAAAATCAGCATTTTAGTTTCCTGGGCACTCTACTAACACATGGTTATGAATTGTGCATGTTCAGAAGATTTTGTGAGCTAAAAAGGTGAGAATAGACAAGGAAGGAAGGTAAATGGAGACTCAGAAAAAACCATGTTTTACCTGGCAGACTTTCAGCAAGGATAACAACAGATTCCTCCTAGCCCAAGCTTCTAAAGCTCCTTTGCACTTTGCCCTGTTGTAGCTAAGCTGTATATGAAAATAAAAAAGGAAAATGCAAGGGAGTGAGGGAACAAACAAGGTGCATACAAGTAATTTTCCTTCACTGAAGCAGGCCATCGATGCCCTGACAGTAAGAATACCAGCAGGACTCACTATGTCCCCTCTCACCCAGGAGCTTCTTGGTATATACAAGCTGCTTGTGTTCTGCCTACCTAGCTAAGCCTCACCTTCCCCAGTGTGGACACATCTACATCAACAGAAATGGTATTTCAGATCAGTGTGATTTACTTCCATCTGGAAAAAATGTAAGTTATATGAATATAAGTTACTCTTACTCTTATGTCAGGGTGTCTGTGTGAAGGATCACATCTTACTACAGCTATTTTAGGAAGCTGCTGCATCACTAACCAAAAAGAGGGGTGCAAATTCAGTTTGTAGGGCAGAATGCTCTTGTCCAGGCTGCTCGAACTCAACTCCTACTCCAGGTGTGTACACGAGAACAACCTCGGGTTCATCTTTGACCATCTTAAATGATTCTCTTTGCAAGCGGTATTTAATGCTTAATAATTCTTGCATATTTACACAAGCGAGAAACATTTCCATTTGTTTGCATTTCACAGTATCTCAATTTTAAGCTGTCTGGCAGCTATGGACATTCATAGGCTGCCAATTACATTCAGCTTTTGGCAAAAGAAGAAGAATGTGTGTGTGAGGAATATGGCACACAAAATTAATCACCCCACACATTTAAGAGCAAAGATGCTTAGCTTTTCCCAGCACTACGCAGATTTTTTTGAAGTTTCCATTTTTGTTGACATAAGCCCATTTCTTCAGGGAGAAAGTATGTGTTTCACAGACAAATGTTATGGCAGGGAATCCTCCCGGGCTGCTGCTACCCCAGAGCGCACAGGTGCAGTCTCCGTAACCCATCCCACGAAGGAACAGCTGGAGACAAATATTCCACGGCAAAGGATGTGTCACTTCAGTCTCATGTCAGCCTCCAGCTGCAGTGCAACATCAGTTTCTTAGACTACATATCTAATGTCAGGGAGAAAGGCAATTAAAATTCTGGCATTGACACTGAGACAAAACATTTGCTAGTATGCAATAGGATATTCAGCCAGGGCTTTATTCCCAAAAATGCATGTGTGCAGGCAAGAAACTTTATCTCTGAAGCTCTTCTACCTTTGATCATACAATTGGTCTAATGTTTCATCCATTTTTCACGATAACGTTCCCAAAGTACATACAGGTCTAAGAAAAAAATATTAACCTTGCTTTACAGGTGAGCATGAACAGAGCCGGAAAGGGCAGGAACAGATAGTAGCTGACGATTCAGAGAGGAGTGCTGCTGGAATTAAATGGAGCAATAGATCCCTCACTAATCTGCCACCACACCTGCTCAGTAACAGGACTCCCTGTGCCTTCCGCTCTATCCATAAAATAAATCTGTGGTTCTCTGAAAATGCACTGACGGTTGGAAATATAAAAGACATGTAGGAACCCTAAGAGAGAATTATTTCTTCAACTAAACATGGCAAGGTACTAGTTAAAGAAATAAAATGTACAATAATGCTTAAGCCCTTCCCACCCTAAAAAATAAAGAGAGGTTAAGAAAGGAAGAAAAATGTATAGGGAGAGATTGCAAATGAAAATTTTGAAGGAGGCATTTGAATGCAGGCAAAATAATAGCAAAATAAATCAAAAGAGAGAATTTTTTCCAAAATTAAGCCAAGAAAGGAGAGACCATACAGAGATATGGAAAATTATGAGCACAAAACTAAACAGAGGTTATGGTGACAGGAAGCCATTTAGTTTTATTATGCTCAGATAACACAGGCTGTAATTGTTCATGAAAGCATCCAACTGAAGGAAATTTCCATAGACAAGAGGACGTTTCCCAACAAAGAGCTGAGTATCTGAGTAAACACCTCAAGGGACAATCAATGAACACTGGCTTATGAGCCTCATAAGGCAACACCAAAGTAGGTTTTTCCTTTTCCTTTGCAGTAACATACCGATGGGGAAGAGAGAAGCATGAGTATTGGCCACGAGTGGTTGTCAGCACACCAGCTCTGCGGGGAATTGTTCTGAAAGGAGAAACACAGGCAGTTTTTCAAAAGCACTTGATGGTCTCCAACTGTGCCCAGTGGAGTTTAGTTTGGCCAGTGGTAACTGTTTGTGAAAAGATCCCTCCCTAAAGTCTCACATGTTAATGGAAAGCAGACATGGAGGGTATGTAAAGGCAGACGAATTAGAAACAAACAGCTCTGGTCAACCGAGGCATCATTTCCTTCGCTCTGGAGTCAAACAAGGTCACACCGAGTCAACTGCAACACACGCGGCAGGCGCACAAGTGATCTCAGCAGCTCTGGGGAGATTATTCATGGGCTCAAAACTCAGCCTAGGCTGGAGCCTGCAGCTGAGCACTAACTCTATCCAACCCCGTCTTCTCAGCCCCAGGAAACTCGCTCTTACTTGAATTCTCAACGGCAAAGCGAGGATATATCACTAAATAAATACACAAATTACTCAAAATATGGGAAGTAAAAACTCCACATGGGCTTAGAAAACACTGGAAATAATATTCAGAGGACTATTTATCTTAGTTTAAACTCATGAACCTGAAACGTATCCTGGGAAACATGCAACACAGGATAGGAAACAGAAAGTAAAGAAGAAGGAGGATGTTCTTGTCTGCAGGAGATAAGTTAACGTGCCAATATTTCAGATAAAGTTCAGCATATGTTTAAGAAACTTTCTTCCCCCTGTATTCATATGCCAGAGTTTGTACGAGCAACAGAATGAAATTTGCAATTTTATAACTAGTTCAGATCCACCTGAGTTTCTCAGGAAAGAAGCAAAGAAACCAAAACCAACTGAAAAATCATAATGACTGCCAGAAAGAGACACAAAGGATTTTAAAATTGAATGTTTGGAAGCAGAATTCAGGCTAAAAGTGTGATTAGTTAACTAAATGTCTCTAATTTTGAAAGACGCATCACTTTTATCTCTTCACTATAGAAAAAAATAAAAAAAATTTCTGCTCTTGCAAAATTTGTAAGCTGAAAGCTTTTCTCAGCAAACAGAGGTTGTTAGATAAATAAATACATTAATATTTCAAAGAACATAAAAATAAGTACCAACAGGATTCCTGCCAAGAGCAGGGAAAAGCTCTCTGTTCAGTTTGGTTCACCGATAGCCTGATCAGTACACACAGCTATTGTTTTAGCCTGTTTTCCTTACCTTTGAGTGAAATAGGGTTTTTTTGTCCTCCCTCTGTGATAATTATTTTTGACAGTTTCACTGTTTATATGTGAAGCTGAGAAACTGTTAATTGAAATAAAAAATGAGTCACTGTTTCCAGCAAGTTTTGCCAATGTTTTGATCTGTGTCAATCTGAGCTTAATTATTAAGTTTTCTTTAAAGGAAGAAGCAAAACTGTATATTTTAATTCGGCCTGATACAAATACCGTGCTCCCCAGGCATACGTCAGTTTAAGAATATGAAACTCTGCTAAGTAGGGTTGAAAATACATTTAACAACTGTGCACTGGAGACCTACGGCTAAAAATAATGCGGATGAGAAAATACATCCCTTTTTTTTCTTTTTTAAATTATTTTTTAGAGAAGGATATGAGAAGCCTTTATAGCCTTTCAGCAGATATGATTAACCATGATATATGGTCTATCACTAATGATGTTGCCAAAGTCAACGTCTCTCGGCTGTGAGAGGGAAATCATGTGGAAAGCCGACTGTGTGTCGTAGGCAAAGGGCAGGCTTTGCGCCCTGTAGCCATCCACACATTCCCCTGGTGTCTGCTCTGCAAATACGCATCTGCTGTCACAAACTCGCTCGGGTATTCGATAGAAATTCCCCCGTGATTTTACTGTTAATGCACAAATTTGGCTTGGCAGAAATATACTCTGGGATAGCAGAAGTGCAAGGGAAGATTTTCCCACATGTTTGCGAGCCTGGGGTGTATGTGTACAAGAGAAGGAATTGGGAGGCAGAAGGGGAAAATGAAAAAAAACCCCTTTATAGCCACAAAGGAAAAATAATAAAATAATAATTTAAAAAAACCATCCTAGGGGTGCTCAAGGAAGCTGAGAACTGTTGTAGAAATCTGTCTCAAGAAGGAATTTTCACAGCAAATTTAAATGGTTCTACAAAAAAAGCATGTCTAGTTAATACCCATGGCAAAATATATTTTGAAAGATACAATTATTTGAACAGAAGACACAGGATACAGTCATGGGCCAGTATCATCACTGGACTTGGGAAGAGAGCAGCTTGCAGCTTTCCTGTGCCACAACAATTTTTTTTTTCTTGCATTTGTTTTTCAAACCAGGATAGATCCAAGACCTTTAAGAAACTGCATAACAAGAGGCAGACAGTCCCACTCCTGAATTCTTTTGCTGTCCTTGGATGTGAAAAAATTCTTACAAGCAGTGGACAGCTCATCAAATCAGGAAGAGCAGAAATTTCAACCTACTCCTTCCACTGAACTCCTGGCTATTCCCAAAAGCAGCCAAATTTTCCAGTTTTGCCAGTAACTTTCAAGCTTCTGTTCATTTATAGGCCCTTGAGTGTTTTCTCTAACTCCGACATAAGTGGAGGAGCCTGACAAAAATGAGTAGTAAAGCATACCAACCTTTTCTAAATCGACACAGACTAAAAAGAACTCCCAGCAATCTTTTGCAGGCACTACCAGTCTGCTGCTCAGCAGCAGTGCCAATGCACCGCATGTTCGAGCAGCAGGCTGCCCCTCACCACCCCCAGCCTGCTCCCTGTGACCGTATCCTGCTGTCCACATGCTGTCTGTGTGCTGCTGGAGGGTCCCAGCATGAAGCCCCATCTCAGTGGAACACCGAGCCACTCACCTCTGGTCATGGACATGACGGACATGGAATACTCACCCATCACAGTTATCACTGCATCAATCCCTTAAGCCTTTGAAACTTCTCAATTTCCTTTCCTCTCTAGATGCAACAACACACTCAGTGCATTCACGATTTCTACATCTGCCTTTGGGCTGCTTTCCTGTTCATACTTTCTGGCAGTTTGTGCTGCTCTTTCCTGGGCGTGCTCCAAAATACCTGTCAAAATGAGGTGCTCTAAATCAGAGTGCCAGCCAAAAGCTTAAAAATGAGGACAAGGTGCAGGTTTTCCATCACTGCTGCCTTGCCATGGGCATTTTGGGTTTTGTTCAAGGACAAACTATTGTTCAACTATGGAAAATAAATGCTTTAAAAAATCTTTTTGAAAGCAGCTTAACACACAGATTTCTGACTAAAAGACAGTTACAGGGATTATATATGAAAACTCTGTGCACTGAAGATATTTTTCTGGTTAAATGAATCCAGGAATCATCTGTACTGATACAAGACCTCTGCAATCAACCAAGCAGGTTGTAGAGCCGAAGAATATTTTTGTGAAGCAGAACAGAAGAAAATCCCAGTGCCAATAAGTAAGAGGAACCAGAACATCAAAGAAATATTTTCTATCTCTTTTCTCTGAAAAAAGTTAACTGAAGTGGAATGGTTCTTTTGATAGAAGGACAGCCAGGCATGAACAGCAGCTCCTGGGTGTGATAGGAGGGCTGAGGGAGGACATACAGCTTCCAGGGAGTTGTCACGTGGAAGCAGCAAGCAAAAATGGATGTCTGTCTCTTAAACAAATAGCTAAAGACCGTTTTCATGCATGCTGTTTATAGCTCAATGTGCACTTAAAAAATTTAATGTGTATTTTTGACAACCTATACCATAAATATACAGCAATAAAACTCAGACATCATGTTACCATATCAGATATTGAGCACAGTTTCTGAAAACTATGTCCATTAAAAATGTTAGAACTATTTCCCTGGGACAAAAGGAATCTTCATACCATACACCTAGCAGGTTATGCCTTCAGGGAAAATGACAAAAAAATCCCTAGTTCGACATTTTTTCTATTTAAAAGTCTATCTATGTTTCTCTGTTGCCCTCCTCCCATATCTCCCACATCTACCCGTGAAACTATTTACTTGATTAGCAGGAATTTAACCAACTAATCAGCTACAGTTGTTGCTATAGTTTTCTCCTGCAGCATTTCATTGACTGGTTTTACTGTGTTGTTCCCCAACATTATTTAAGCCATCTGTCCTAGGTATTGCAGTTCAAAGCTATTGTTTCCTTGCACAGGGAATGCAAAACTTTTAGTGGGGAAATTTGTCACCCAGACAAATTATTTTCTTAAATTGGTACAAATCAGTCAACAAGTTGAGGCATTAGCATCCCATGAATCCCTGCACTGGCCATCTAACATCTGAGCCCAGGAGGCTTTCTGCTGTGCTCCCAACATCCCCACGGTGAGGAGTGTCCCTCTTGGATGCAGCTCCTCACAATAAGATAGTCAATGTCACCAAGGTGTCTGCCCAGTGCTGAAAATCCTCCTGCTCAGACAGTTATCATTAAAGTCCTTGAAACTGAAGCTACAATTCAAACTCTTCAAGAAAAAAAAAAAAAAAAAAAAAGAGAGAGAGAGAGAAAATTAAAACACATTTCTCTAGCAATTAAACTCCTTTCTCACTCTTGGATAAGCTTGTTTAAAGTTCCTTCATCACCTTCAATCTTCAATCACAGATAACTGAAGTCTCCTGTATGTTTATCCACTTTTCCATTTACAAAGGGAAGCACAACACACTGGGATTGCACAGGAGAAAGCAATAAATGACGCTATATAAAATACAATAATGACTTGAAGAGAGCAGGAAGGCAATTCAGCAATTGCTTAGTGAGTTCAAGGAGCACTCTTCTGACATCCTCAACCACACATAAAGATAGAGTTCAATATCTTTTGTACTCTAATGGGAATTTAAAAAAATATATTGCATTACAAAATGCAAAAGGAGAGCTCACTTATTACAGACATAAATCATGCTACAGGCAAACCTCATTTTTACATCATATTAACAAGAAAATTTTTGTGCTTATTACTGTAGAGGTACTCCTTTATTGTAAAAAATGAAGTATGCATATTTGTATACAATTATACTCAGTATTGTTAAATAATCCTTCGCTCATGGGCAGGTGCCTGAACTTTGTGATCAGCAATGACTGAAGGCGAGGCACTGTGGTCCGTCAGTGACAGACTCTCTTTTTTCCTCAGCACACGGCTGTATTTCCATTTGCTCTCCTGGAAATCCTTGCCTTGCCACATCGTTACCCAGCAAAGAAGAAGGGGTTGATCCTATTGGGATTTGTCGCTTTCCTGTATATCAGTTGGTAAGAATTTAAGTATATTTTTCTTCAAGTAATCTACTTCGTAAAATAAGGCCAAATGCTGTACTTTAGATCTAAAGTTCCCACCCAGGCACATGGAAGACAGCAGTCTGTTCTGTGGAGAAATCATTTAAATTTCAGCTTAGACTCATGAAAACTATTTCTAAATGCAGGCAAGGCAGGTTTCTTCAAACACAACATAGGTCCTGAGACCTTACATAGTGTCTCCTGCTCTTGTAAGGCCTCTTATAGGAAAGCAACTAAATTGCCATAAACTCAGGGATACTTGGAGTAGTTTCTTCTGGGCTGGAGTTTTTCTTTCTACTGGTACCATCAAATTAACCTCCCCTCGCTGTCCTGCTCACTGCAAAAACACCAAATCCCAAAAGGTCTGAGGGTCATAAGAGCAGGAGAGAAGTAAAACTCAGTTTGGTGCTTGGCAGGGACACATGGCTGGTTTTAGAAATTTGAGACAGAAAACGATACTCAGAGGCAGTTGCAAACTAGTGGGTAGCAAGGAGGCATCTGCCCCACTACCGCCTCCCACTCCACCAGTGGACACTGCCCACATTTCCAGCAATGCACCAGTTGATCCCCAACCTGTTGGAGAATGATCCTGAGAGGATAAACTATATCTAATCAGCACCTCCCACAGCTCATAGCCATCTGTCCACCTGCTGTGTGTCATGCACCCCTGGAGTAGGTTTGCTCATTGCATCCCAGCTGCAGTGCTGGGATATGGAGGCACTGCCACTCCATGTAACTATGGGCAGCTGCCAACACTTCAAACCTCTCAGAGGATGCCTTATATTGAGACACAACTCAGGAAGGGGTCTGTATGATTTCAGGGTGTGCTGTTACACAACTTTCCAGAGCTGAGGAAACATCCAGGCTCTAGGGTGGAGAACACAACAACAAGAGGACAGTGGTCAGCTAGGAAGTGACTTGTCCTCATGCAAAGCCTTCTGAGAAGTCACTGGAACTACGAGAAAACCCACCCCTCCCATTCCTACTCACCAGTTCTCACTCTCAGCTAGAGACCATCTTCAACCCAGTGAGTAAAAACCTGAAACAGAAAATAAGCTGTACAGACGAAACACTTGAGTGACTTGAAACCCATCAGAGTGGCTGTGGAAGCAAGGGACTTCACTGCTACATTACATAAGCAAATTAGAAGCCATTTACTCTAATCCAGCCCAGAGCCTAATAGGATTACGACCATGGTTTCCTGAATTCCTTTTCTATGTTCTGATTCACCCAGTTGCTTAACGCCAGCTTTGTTTTGCTTGTCTTATGACAACATTAGGGTTTTACTGTCTTTGAGACCAGACTGCTCTTACAGCCATGTGTGCTGTGCTTTCCCCTAAAATCCCTATCAGCTGAGCAATTTCACCCCTCAGGACACATGGCTCGTATCAGGACCTGAATCCACACCAAAGGATGAAGATCAACACAAGAATCAACACATTTGAGCCCTCCAAGTATCTTCTGTGAGTTGATGCTGCATTGTGTTGCCAGGGTCCCAAGTGGAAGGCGGTCCCTTTGAGTGCTTGTCCCCTGTGTGCCAGGGCCCTGATGACTGGATAAAAGATATTAGGATGTCAATACTATTTCCAAATCTGCAAGGAAACTCCTGGCTGCTTTCTTTTTGCCTCCACTTTGTGGTTCCCTGCAAACTACAGACAACAGCTTTCAACCAACAGAAAAAATTTCTGGCCTGTGCAGCAAAATCTTAAAACATGTACATATTTCACTGTTGGTGCTGCAACCTGGCAATTTAATAGCCCCATTTGGGCACCATATGTTGCACAAGCAACAGAGTCCTTCCTCCAAGCCTCTCCCTGAACTGCCACTGCCATTGCTGCAGTGTCGATGGGCTGAGACTGGTCCCTCTGAGGCAGCAGAGAAAATGAGTAGCCAGGTGCACCTTGCACCAGACACTTGCCTCTGAGCAGGGTTTCACTGTGGCTTTGAAACCACTGTGGCCCTGCATAGTCATTTATTTGGGTTTGAAAATACAGGTTGGAGTGCTTCTATGAGACACACCAGCTGGACAAATTGCATCAGGATAATCTAGTTCCTCGTTATATAAAAGAAAAGAGAGAGAGAGTCTCTGTTTTAGAGGCACAATTCTCTGTTTGAGGCACAATAAGAAAGGAGGGGTCCATGCAGTGAAGAACACATGCTGACATTTGCACAGGCTCCACTTAGCACCTGGACTTCAGCATTTCTGCTCAGCCTCTTAGGGGCCTTTCCTGCGGGCTTTCTTTTTTTTTTTTTTAATTACTTGGGTGTTTCACAGCTCTGTTTGTTAGGTGAAAGAATCTCGAATCATGAAAATTAGTCCCTACACTTAAATATTTCCATGCTCAGTCCACACAGATCTACCATCAATCCCCTCCATTTCTCCACTCTATCCCTTAGGCGAGGATTAGTAAATCTCAATTTACAGGCAAGACAAAACCACCTTTTTATGACCCACTCCTTCCTTCTTTTACTAGAGAAAGGAAGAAGCATCTTTTCAGCTTTTTTCTTTCCTCCTTAGCATTCTCCCAACCCTCAGCAGCACGACACTGTTTCAGGATAGTGGGGCAGCCCGTTTGTCGCTTCTCTTTGAGGCCTGATGCTCAGTGTAAAGTAGCAGGCTGGTACCATCAGAAAAAATTGCAATTGCATTCCTATGTTAGCACTGGTGGTGGAAAGTACGGCATAATCCTGTATGTTTTTCTTTTAATAAGGAATTAAACTTTTAAAGACCATTTGACCCAAGAGTTTGTTTCAGGGAAGAGCTGCCCATGTTAAAATGGCACATCCTGATAATAATCAATGAAAACCTACCCTATTTCTTAAATTCTTTACATAATCAATACAGAGATAAATAATTTTAATCCCCCCCCCAAATATTTTTTCCTATATTTAGTATATAAAAATTACTTTTATATTCTTAACTTCAGGCATTTTCTACCAACCACTCTTATGAGCCATAAACAATGAACATATTACCAGCAAACTGACAGGCACTACAAGATATCTTCTGAGAGAAAGAGAGGGCCCAATTAGGAGAAAAGAAACCCTATAAAGCAGGCGTATTAATCCTCTTCCTTTTCCTTCTTTTCCAAACCAAGCTTTGCAAACAGCTCACAAAAAGGTGAAGCAGCCACATCTGTTTCCCACCTACCCATTCCTCTTCTCTTCCACCTCTTAGAAAAGGTGCTGGAGAATTCCCCTTGCCTTCCTGCCTCCTCAAAACAGTGGTCAACAGCAGAAGGATTGAGACAGGGAGGAGCAGCTCTGTGTCTCCACAGACTCTAGGGATCTGGATAGGGGCTGAAAAGCTGTTGTAACTAAAGAGCAAACATATGTGAGAGCTTATTTGAACAAGCTTCTCTTAGCATAGCCAAGTGCACATCCCTGTTCCTGAACATTTTGCGATTTTACTGTGCTTTTACTGCTGTTAATAGCCAATGCCACCAGGGTGACAGGAGAATATTGTGTGCATTTCAACCTGCACTGAAATACATCTAATTTAGCAGTGGCTCAAGTGTGCTTCACAGCAAATAGCCCAAGTGCTGAGTAGATGTATCGACAGCTGAGCTAATTTTCTCTGTATCAAGTCTGTTTTTATAACTCAGCCCTTCAGGAGCTGGAAATGATGAAGTGGTTCTTCTAACTGAATGGTCCTAACCAAAGGTAATTTCTCTCCTTCCTTGCCTAGGGTCCTGTGGATTTACTCTGTAACGGGAGAGTGGGTATATCCTCTCTTTGCTTTGTTCAGCCCCTCTGGGCTAGCAGCCTTTTTTGCCGGTAGCCTTGCCATCGTCGTCTTCTGCTACAACTTCGGAGAGTTCCTCAACCGTATGATATGGGGTCAGTCCAAGTTTTCTTCATTACTGCTATGCATATGAAAAAAAATACCCCTAAAACAAATTGCTGTGATTGCCCAGGCAGGCAGCGAGAGGAAGGGGGCAGGAGTACATTGGGGAAGAGGGGTGGTGGTGGCATTTGGGCATCAGATAGCAGTTGTCGGGTCCTACCTACATGCTAACCAACAGAGAACAAATTGGAGCAAGGATCCCAACCCTACCAGACAAAGTTTGGGCCAGTTTCCCCTAATGTGGCTCAAGAAGCAGTTCTTACCAGCAAAATCACTGGCTTTTGAATTCCTGCTCAGAGAAGGGTCTAGAGAAGCCACACGTCTTGGGCTAAAACTCTTACACCTGCATCACATGTTGTTTGTCAGACTAGGGAACATCAGTGCTTACTGAAAATTTGCAGGAATGCATTAGTGTATCCAAACAAAAGCACTGTGGCAGCAGGTCCATGACTAAAACAGCACTTCAGAAAATTTTACAAACTGTTGAGAATTTCTCTCTGCTGCTTTAGTAGTGGAATAACCAGTAGTGACCTTTAAAAAAGAAAGGCAGCTTCCTTGGACAAATGGGCAGTTGGAGGGAAAAAAAAAATAAAGAGTTGTTTAGGAGAACATATTTAACAGGTGGAAAAAAGAGAGAACAGAGGAAGCATCTCTGGGGGTTTGGCATGGGATACTATCATTATTACTATTGTTATTGTCATTATTATTCCTTCTGGTTCCCTCTCTCCTTTTTCATTCAAGATTGAGTTTTTGAGGATGAAAGTGTTTCTGTCAGGAAAATGTGTGTATTTTATTTAGGACAAATGTGTGAACATTTGCAATTTCTTAAACTGGCTTTCTGAAGAAAGAAAAAACACTGCAGAAACACCTCTGAAAATAAATAAGACAACCTCCCTCTGTTCTCAGGGAACATTTGATGCCTGATCCATTTTGCGAAGTCTCACATGCCTGTCAAGCCAAAGCAGAGTGTCTGTAGCTAGTCTCTCACCATCCGTACTCAGCTACCTAAAAGCAGCAGATTGGCTTTCAAATGTGCTGAATAACCAACTTCACCGCTTGCTACCTTTGCAAACAAGATGCTTGCTCTACATGTCCATGTTTGGAGATTCTGGCCGCATTCTGCATAATCATAATAGGAGATGAGGATTGCTGGTAAATGAAAACAGATCTGCAGCCTTTCTGCACTAGCTCTGGTTTAAGAGGCACCACATAATTAGTAACTATCACTAGTCAAAGACCACATCATCACTATGTGATGGCATAAGTCTTTATACGAGATATCTGATACGTCTAGGTATCATATTTTTTTTCATCACTGAGTACATATTAGTAATTTTAGGCCTAGAGTATGCCTGCTGCATAAATTGGAGATAATCAGAATTAAAATAATTTGATTTCCAAAGTGTTAAATGATTGGAAAAAGTGTTGTGCCAAGCAGAGATTAAATTAACTGCAAAATTAGAGGCATATTCAACAGCTGACTAAAGAAACTGGGGCAAGCACTCAACTTTTCTGTGCATACAGAGAGGCTGAAAAGCACCCCAGTTGTGGCAGCATGAATGTAACCTCAGAGTATGTATATAAACAATACACAATATTCTCCATTGATATCTGGTGTGCTCTTGCGATCCCTGGAGGCCTCATCTGTGTGGTGGGTCTGCCTCTCCATGCATACTTGGTATTCTTCAAAGGAGCCACAAAATCCTGGCCTTAACAATTACATGGTGTTTTCATCCACGAGCAAGACACTCCCCTTGAGTTAGAGATCCCCATGTTGGTGCCAAGTGTTTTTCCTGACCCACCTCCCAGCTGTGTCCACCCAAGAGAAGAGTAGGACTTCCTTAAGCTGGTATCAATAACAAAGTCCCAATAAGTCTTGAAACACAGCCATGGGGAAGCTATTCCAAATTACACTGTGCTAGAGTCTATATAATATATTCCTGACTGAGACAAATCTTTGGTTCAGCATTGCCAGAGAAAAAAGCTGCAAAGTGAATGAAGACGCGATTCCAACATACCTTTGTTCCCACAGCAAAAATGGCTCCACGTACTTTTTTTCATCCTACCCTTTCCTGTCTCTCCTTCCCATTACAATAAGGCAGAGGATGCAGTTAAAATGATCCTGCAGAAAACAAAACAAAACAAAAAACAACCCCCCCACACAAGGCAAAATAATCAGTGGGGGTGGAGGACAGCCCTCCTCATCTTTCCATACTCTACGCCCTGCCCACCTCCTCCAAAAGAAAAAGTACATGGAAGGGCATTTTTGATTTCTCTTTTGCTTCCTCCTTGTTCCCCAAAGGCAGTCTGGGCTACAGGGTAAGGCAGTTATCTACTAGGTTCCTAAAGGCACATCTGAAAACACCTTCTCTAATAATACCTGAAGCCATCAAACAATTAGACCTGATGCTGGTGGGATCTGACAAGGCAGAGCTCTCTGACGGGGCTGCTGGCACCAGGATTCTCCCCAAAGGAAAAAAATCTGGGGCTGGTGCTTCTTTTTATTTCTTTCCCACTTGAATGAAGAACAGTTGCCCAGATGTGTTTATTCAAAGGTGCAAGAAGCGATTAACAAACAGCTCTACCAGAGAGGCAAGCCTAACTCCCTTCTGGACTTATATCCTGTGGCAGACCGTAGGCTGCTAATGAAGCTTGTTCCACAGCACACCATGCTTCATATGGGCTCTTCCACACTCCCTTATAACTCCAGGCCATTATTATTTTTCCTAAAACCAGCTACATAAATATTTACTCTTTTTCACACTTAAAGGTATATTTAGTTCCAGCTTATTCCAAAGTCTACAGATGGCAGCTTTCAGCTTCAAGCAAGTAAGTGTTAAATCTACATCCTGTGCTTGACCGAAAAGATGCAGTATCATTTCTGAGAGCTGGAAAATCTAGGCTGTAGAATAATATAACATCTTTTTTCCTTTTCAGGATGCCAGACCCTAAATTCATTTTATTATTTATAGACAAACTGTTTCATACAGTATTGGAGGTTTTAAAAATGTATTATCTCTCATGTGCCTCTCCTCTCCCTCCCCTTGCACAGTTGGATTGGTGGTAACTAAGGCAACCCAGCTGCACAGCCTGAGAGGCACAGAAAATAGTACCAGTAATGACTTCTTTTTGTTTTAAATCCCAGAGTTTCTAGAGTACAAGACAATGTTGAGCAATAGAGAAACTCCAAAGAGGATAATTTGAAACAATGAGCTGATTCTTTTACTGCCATAAATTTACCTCAGCCAAGAATTTGGCTGCAGGGTCTGAGCACCAAAGACGAACCGTGTGATAGTTTCTCCCATTCCCGATGGGTGGAAAACATCACACAGGCAACTGATCTCATGTTTCTTTGACCAGTCAAACTAGAATCCTCAAAAATAAAGCAAAGCAACGTTCGCTTGGGTTTGCTCTTGTTGGGACAACCAGATCCTTGGGAGAAATTTGGATCAAAGTTTTCCACATCAGACAGAGCAGCCTTTCAAGTGAGGTCTCTTATCTAGAACCAGCATTTGAAGATGGAGCACATTCATTTGTCTTCCATCTAACACATCTGAAAAAAACCCAAAATAACATTCATCAGCTGCTTAATTTCAATGAAATGCAGGTGGAGAGGAGCTATAGCTAGCAACAGCTACTTGCTCCGCCAGTGATTGAAAAGCCTCCTGAGGGACACCCAGCAAGCCCCCTGCAAGATTTTATAGGCCCAAGGCCTGTCCCAGAGAAATGCTTATCCCCAGGTGGTAGAACTGTCCTTTGGGAGAGAAACGGGGGAGGAAGGGAGGCTGACTGTCAGAATGGCCACCAGCTCCAACAGACCCACCTGGATGCTTGCTGTCCTCCAGAAGGGAAAGCTTTGGCCAGCAGCTGGCTGACAAACACTGTCAGGGGCAAAACAGAAACTAAAGATATTATAATGCAAGGGATAAGGCAGCACAAGAGTAAGAGATATTGCTCTCAGGAAAAAGAGAAAACTTATGGTGGAATAACTTTCTGATGCTCAGTGCAGAGATGGATATGCTCTTCCAGATCTTCTATGAGCCCTTAAATATCTTGGGAAGACATTGCTGAAAACTATTTACCTAAGGCTGAAATAAAGTTAAACAACAATCTTCTCTTTAGCCTGTTTTTCCTCTTTTTTTGGAGTACTTTTGCATTCAATGCATTTTCCAGAACCATATAACGTTTTTTGCAACTGATTATTTTCCCCGAGTTTTATTTTTGTATTTATGGGCTTTTGAAACCAAGCTCCCTTAATACCCTGTAGCCTTGGGAAATCCAGCCTATGTGGCAGCTCACAAATCTGTGCAATACAAAGCAATACTATAATAAGATTGAATTCTTGATGCTGTCATTACTCCAAGCAGCTGTTGAGACTGCAGAAACCCGAATGGCAAATAAAGGGATGCAAAGGGCAACTGTGTGGGGTATGAAGTCGTGCTACCATCCTACTGGTACAGGCTTATCAACAGCAGTTTTTGTATGAATGTTAAAATGCTGATGTTCTGCACGCACTAATTACTCCAGATGCAGGTTCCACCCTTTGTTATTACAATATCCAGGAGGGATTTCTAAGCTGAGATTCCTTTCCAGAAGATTTGTTGTATCATGCCTTTAAAAACAGAGTCTATCTATTCCTTTCAGTAACGAAATAATGTTTATATCCATAATTTCACTATATCGCTGATGATGAATGGAACTCAGATACTAGAGGATTTATATCCCAGAGTTTGCAACCTAAATATGAATATTTACTTTTGACTCATCCATTTGTCCTAGTTGTACCACAAACCTGTGATGGCACATTTATGTCCTTCATATTTGTCACTCCCTAAAGCTGCAGTTTACCCCTCGGGCAGAGATGACTGACTGTTTAAAGAAAACTTGCACTATTCGTCACAGGTCCTATTCTTGGTGAAAAGTTTATCTGGTGATCCACTGGAGGCAGACTGGATCAGAATTTCTGGCAAACCAGGGCTTACGAATTCATCAGTGGAGGCCAGGGATTAACAAGGGCTGGTTAACATGCTGGTCCCGGCCTACCAGGCTATTCTTTTTCTTTGTGGTTTCTTTTTTTTTCCTCCCTCATAAATATCTATTTGGACAGTACACACCAATACAATACAGCAATTAGTGTTTCAGAGCCTCTGAGGTCTACAGACAAGGAAAGATCATTAAAAGGGGAGATTCCTGTGAGTGAATGATGATCGGCAGGGAAGAAGAGAGGCTGAGACAGTGTGTTAGAAAAGGTACCCATGAATAGTTGATTATTGCCACACTGGGTGCCCCACAGTAGCACAACCAGCTTCTAACTGGTGCTTCAGAAAGCTGTGGGATTTCAGTACGTCCTGTGCTGTCCTGACCAGCCACGTGAGGATCCTCCAGATATCCCAGGTGTAGGGATTACTCATCTGCTGCCCTTCCAGACATGCCTTATTTTTAAAGCTTTTCATGTACTCTTACAACAAACTAGGTTTGTTTGGTAGCAGATACTTTCTCCCACTGGCAAAGCACAACTCTTCTCAATGGGTGTGGCCCATGGCAGATTTCAAATCTTTCCTCAGTCGTTGAGTAATCCATTACTTGCTGGGGACATCCCAGGCTCATTTGACTTCTGCAGCACTTCAGCATTAGCAGCTGGTCCAATACATGCACTCGCAGTCTACTCCCACTCCCAGATGGGCAGAGTTCCCTAGGGATGTTGGGAGGCTGGGGCCAGTTTCACATCCTCCTCATGCTTGATGCGTGAAAGGACTTCTCTGTTGTGCCTTCCCCCCCGCCCCTCCCCCAACACCTCAATAATGTCTTCTCCTCTGTCTCCAAACAGGAGATTCAATAGTAATACTGGACCACAAATGGAAAGGCAAGTGAATCCTCCTCTTGAAGCCAAACACTCTCTCCATGAATGCTGAAGCCATGAAGTAGAGGAAAATAAATGCAGCTGTGATAAATCCTTTCTCCAATGCATTGCAGCTTCTGGTGAAGCCATTATGACATCAGACATATGGAAAACTGGTGGAAAATATGAAATGTTTGCCTCTTTCATGATAACTCTGCAACTGCTATGAATAAGAAAATTGTGTTCATCTGTTTACACAGATTTCTCATCTCTTGCACAACGTACATGAGGATGTGTCCATGGCTAGAAGTTGTCACTGGTAAATGCACTCCCTCGTGAGCTTGGCACCACTCTGTAAAAGACCTGTGAATGCAAGCCAGCTCTTGTTTGGATTGCCCTTCATCAAGTCTGGAAAAAATTAAGACGAGAGATAATTTTAACAGTGCTGTGACTTCCAAGCTAGCTAGATAACAAATTGGGCTAACAAGCACTGTAATTAGAAATGTCTGCTCAGAAAGTTCACCATGAAGCCGAGTTCTTCTAAAGAGAAACTTTCTGTAATATTAATATGCTTAATGTCTCCCCTCCATTTTAACAGGAAATCTGAAGGCAACAGTTTCTTCCTTTTTCTTGGTTTCAGTTAATCTCGCAGCAAAAGTAACCTAATTATACTGACTGTATGATTGCTTTGACAGAAAGCATGTTAATTTAAAGCACTGTTTAACATAAAGCTGCCTGCCATATAATTACACTCCATTCACATGTTTACTAATTTCCCTCAATATAGTTGATTTCTGTTATTAGCCTCAACATTTTGTTAACATCCAAAACACTGGAGATCTGCTTTGCAAACTCCAATAAACATGCAGAACCGAGAGCAGCACAAGTGTTCCTTAATGGTCAATGTGAAAAAGAAAAATCTCTGTTATTATTCCTGCATTCAAAGAGGATTTGAAACTAGTTGCAGTACTTAAATGTCTAACTCCATCGTCATTGCCAAAACTCCTCGCTTAGAGCTACTGTGCACGCAGTTCGCCGGGGTGTTACTTTCACCTTTCAAACGCTGCTGGAGCTTAGTAAAAGCGAAACATGTTGTAAGCTGCCTGTGAGCAATAAAAAGATAGTGTGTATACATAAGATTGTTCTTCTCATGTGTTAAGCACCTGATAAAAATTCTAATCTGGGAAGTTAACATGCTAGGCCTAGACTGTAAACTAAGTGAACTCAACGAGAGACGTGCATGCATTCAGTAATTCCCAGCTTATCTAGATAACTTGCTCCAGCTAACTTTGCAAGGGGAATGTAAGCAATTACATATGCCCACACACAAACACACTCCTCCCTCCTTTTCTGTGGAAGCTGAAGCAGAACATAGAAAGAATTCAGCTGAAAGATGCTAGTCAAAGGAAATATATTGGAGACACAGACAGAAGAAAAACATGAAGAGAATGAGGGAAGAGAAAGTTATGGAAAATTCCTGTACTCTATGTACAGATTTTTTGGGTACTTTTGTCTCTATCTCTTTTCTTTTTAAATTCTTTTATTTTGTACTGATACTCCAGAACAAACCATTTAATTGTCAGAAACTCCAAACGAAGTTTGGGCCCCAGCACAGAGGGATAGGTCTTTCCACTTCCAACCAGTGGAGCCAAATGGCAGACCTCACCCCCAGCTCCTGCTCACACCAGGGTACCTTTGGGACCAGATGTGGTGAGCTGCTGGACTACAAGGCTTTGAGGAGAATCATAAGGGGGGTTGTTTTTTCCTTTGAAAAGGGTTTAGAAGAGGTACTTCTCTCTGCGACATCCTGTATGGGGAAAAGCTGGATTCCAGTCACGCGCTTTGGGAAAGCAATGAGGAATGCCTGTCCCCAAAACACAACTCCTGGAATGTTGGATTTGCTTTATTCCTTTCTCTCATGTCCACAAAGCTCTGAAAGGTGGAAAATGTGTCATTGCTCACAAACCAACATTTTCCCCGTGGTTTCCACAAGGCTTTACTGAGGCACCCTGTGTAAGGATCCGGCCCTTACAACATTTACACCAGATTTCTCTTCCCAGTCCATCAGTCTCTCTCGTTTCATTTTAAGTATGCAAAGTCAGTCAGAACTGTTTATTTATAGCCGAGGATGTTCATGGCTGTATAAATTAGCTGTTATTACTGAATGAGGTGCCCGCCCACTCGCCCAGAGCAGCTGCACAGGAGCCCTTTCATGCTGCTCCACGGAACGCAGCCCCAGCGGGGAGGGAAACGACGCTGTCCCAGGCAGACGAAGGGACTGCGGCTCAAACCCTTGGGTGAAAAAACAGCAATTAATTTTTTCCACAGTGCAGTCTGCAGTATGACAACCACAATTACCTAATACTGCCTAGACCTGCCACTTGCATTTGGCAGAGAGAAAAAATGAAAGATTGAACTCACCAGAGGAAAAAAAACCACCCAGACTAGGGCCTACCCCTGGACTTTCATTTTATAAGATTAAGCAATATTTGTTTGGAGGGAGTTAGGAGGAGGGGGACAGTCAGGGAATGTGAAAGCAATACTGCTTGCTGTTCGAGACAGAGCACCATCAGAAAATAGGGACCCATCCCATACACACACACACTGAGCTGTTTCCAGCAGAAACAGCTGGAAAGCAATATCCACCACCATGAGGAGCTTTCATCTTAACTCACACCTTTGTAACAGTTTACTCCCATAAAAAGCATAGGCAAATGCTAATTTACTCCCTTCCCGGTTTCCCACACAAATTTCTTGGTTTGGGTCTCTGCCAGAGCTTCAGGGTCACAATGTGACCTCAACAACATAATTTAAGATTGTTCCAAGCCTTCAGTGGAACTACTGAGGATTTACTTTGATGGATATGGAGCCAGGATCTGGCATGCAGAAAATATGCATTTACATTCTACCAAAGTATCTAAAATAGTTGCCCAGGGACACTGAAATTCAATTCGAGACCTTGTATTCACTTGGCAGAGCACATAATTAAATATTTTGTGCCACAAAATTAACCAGAGTCTCAGGGGTATGGGTAAGAGAAGGCTTAGAATCAACCATGAGAGCCAAACTAAGACCCACTTCCCAGGCACATTATTCAGTAAATATTGGAAAAAATCATTGCAGTCATATATGGGTTCATAATAATTTTTGCTAGTATTTAATCTTGCTGACTATCTGTAATAACTCTTACCTCAGAGGAAGAGGTTATTGGCTTTGTGGATCCATATAAATAACCCCAGTTATCAAGAATGACTCTTGAACTACAGCTCCTGCTTACAGCTATGAACTGTTTGTCCTTGAATTAACCATTTGGAAAGAAGCATCAGGTAAAAACCAAATACAATTACAACAGGCCAGACCTCAGAACAAGTGGTCAAAAGCCCCAAAGCAGAATTTTTGCCTTTTAAGGCCTCCAGAGACCCTACCCTGCAAGGATGTTCCTGAAAAGCAAACCAAATATCTAATGTATTTGATGTCAGAACACTTCAGTTTGGATTCCAGACACTGGTGAGTCTAAAAACAAGGGTTTGAGTTAAACCTCTAGGATATAGCCCAATAATAGTTCTGAGCCATAAAATTTAATGATAATGCTTGGGTTTTTTGAATGTCACTTTCTATTAAATGCTCTCAAAACATTTCAGCAAAGCTGCAAGTTCCTTTCACCTCGAGAGGGTAATTTCCCTCACTACCTGGAGAAGAGCACGTATAAGAGAACAATGCTTTATTTTACACCCAAGACAGGCAGAACTACCTCCTCAAAGTATGCAGAACAACATGGTTTCACTGTTGGTATGGACTACGTTTCTTAAGCAGAGGAGAAGGAAACCAATATGTACCAACATAAACCCGCTTTTCTTTTCGAGATGTTAATTCAAGTTTTTGATGTAGAACCCTCCAGTGAGTGTACCCGAGTGGGAAATGAGGACACGTGTATGAAAGAAGCTCCATGGTTAAGCATTTCTTTCCATCAGGCTTTTCTATCTGTAGACAGAGAGAAGCACAATTGCGGAAGTGTGCCTCAGGGAAGAACCACAGGGAAGAACCGCACTTTGAATCACAGAGTCATTAAGGCTGGGAAAGACCTCTAAGATCATTGGATTCAAACATTAACCCAGCACTGCCAAGTCCACCACTAAACCATGTCCCCAAGTGCCACATCCGCGCATCTTTTCAACGCTTCCAGGGACGGTGGCTCCACCACTTCTGTGGGCAGCCGGTTCCAGCGCCTCACAACCCTCCAAGCCTCAATGTCCTTGCTGCAGTGAGGGGCTCAGGAGCGGGCACGGGACTGGAGGTGTGGCCTCACCAGTGCCGAGGACCCGCTGCACTCAGCACAGAAGCGGGAGCATCGCTGCCGCCGGCCTCCCCCGCCGCAGAAACACCGCCCCAGAAGGCGGCAGCTCCGCTCCCCCGAAGGTGCCGGCGCTGTGAGCGTTCCGTGAGGCGCAATTCCCGGCGGGAAGGGCGGCAGGGCGGGAGCGCGGCCCCGCTCCCGAGGCGCCACAGCGCCCCCTGGCGGCAGCGCGGCGCCACGGAGCACAGGCGGGAGCGGGAGCTCCGGGGGAACTCCCCGCCGAGCTCTGCCGGCCCTCAGCGCCGGGAAGGGCCCTTTCCCGCTCCGGAAAGCTGCCACCTCCTTCCCACAGCAGGTCCTGGCCGCGTCATGTGCACCGGTGGGCGATTTCAAGGTTGCCGATGGCGTTCCGGGACGCAGCAGCCGGGGGTCGCCTCCCCATTCTAAACAGCGTTAATTAATATTTCGTTAAAGACGCGCCCGATGGATTCCCGGAGATGCAGCAGCGTTTACCTCTCAAGCACGTGGGCAGTCCTTTGGCCAAGGCGTTCCTGCACTCGCACATCTGTGAGCTCAAAGCAGCCCCAGCCCGAAAGCAAATCCCCGCCGTGGCCCAATGCAGCGTCTCACAGCCAGCCAACACCACGTTATTAAGTCAAAATCACTGGAAGAGGGATAACAAATGGAAAGTCATTTTGATCAACACATGCAACAATTATGTGCAAGGGGAAAAAACCCAAAAGTTAATAGAGGACATAATTTTTATCCCTAGGTTCAGGTTTGTGGATGTTCCGCACTTTTTTTTCCTCTCTTCCCCCCCTCACCCCCCCTTTTCTTTTTCTTTTTAAAAAGCAGATGTTGCCAAATATTGTTGAATCACACCTACTCTAAAATGCCTCACAATCATTTGTGGAACAACCCCCAGGCTCTAAAGCCTTATATCACTAATGCAGCCTCCTTGTTGCTAGCTGCCAAACAATAGCCATTGTTCCTGTAGGGTCTAGCCAAAAATAATACGATGTGCGACTGCCTTCCCACTGCTGTCTTTGCAAAACTACTTAAAAGTTCCAGAGATGCCTTTACGGATGGTGTACAGCACAAATAAACCCGAAAGGAGCAGAACAATTTGAAAAGCTTGTAGGAACATTGGAGATGGGTGGAGTAGAAATAAGAAAGTTGTAGGGGATGGAAGAGAGAAAAGCATTATGAGAAAGAGTTTATATGAAATGATAGTGAAGTGTTTAGTAAAGCAGCTGTTTTCATGTTGTTGCAGAGGTGGAACCACATATGAGTACTCATATCACTACAACTTGCATAAAATTTGTGAGCTTGGTGGTTGCGCAATTGCACCTTAAATGATGCTTTTATGCAGCTCCGATTTTAGAAAGAATCACTTCGAATGAGGGTTTGGGAGGGAATATAAAGTGGCTACCCTTTCCCAGCTGGAGAAATACATTATCTGAAGAAGAAATACCTGGAAATCGTAGGGGTCACAGACCCACAGCTAGATATAAATGTAGCCTGTAGCTTATTAGCAGTCTGGTCTGTATTGAATTCAAAACTTAAGCATAAGGGGGGAGGGGGGGATATGAGTTATTTTGAGCTACCACCCTAAAAATTGAATTTATTTGCTATGTGTAGCTCATTAAATGCCAGTGAAAGATCAGCTTAGCTCTTCTGTTATCAGTAGTCAAGGCCACAAAAGAGTCTCCTTTGTGAACCAGTGGAACTTCACACAGTTGTTGTCTGTGTTGTACATCTCTGGATGTAAAGATCATTCATCTTCCATCAGCAATACATTTATCGATAAAGAAAGCCCTGCAAGACGGGTCAAATCCGCATGCATACTGTGCGTAGTGTGAAAATTGACTTTCAGGTTTTCCTTCACATTTCTACTTCCGATCATCGATCTACTTTGTCATCTTAAGTCTCAGTCCAAGAATCTGATACAAACTCAGAGCTGAACCTTGACTTCAGTCCTGAATCAGAGGTGTAGAAGAAACTGAGCAGGTGAAAAAAGTCACCTCAACTATTTCAGATGAAAGCTAATAAAAAAAAAAACCCAACATTCTGGCAAATACTGAAGCTGATATTTCTACAGAATGTAACTCAATTACGAGGTGTTTACTAATGGCATCATATTTATTGTTAATAATTTGTTGCAAGTGCCTGCTACAATGGGCCTCTGTTTAGCCGTTACTGGCTTTTTGGCAAATGATCTGCAATGTTAGAAGGTCACAGAAGAGTAGTAGAGAAACACTGGGGGTGAAAAAGGGAAGAAAAAAACCCCAAACCCCAATCATACAGCAAGACCAGACTGCGGGAGAATCTCAGATATGCTCTCTTAAAGTATGGCCCATCCCTTATAAGGAAGAAAATCATTACCAACGTAAAGCACAGCCCACAGGCAAAGCCTGTGCCACTCCGATGTGCCCCCAGCATGTGTCCCTGGTGACGTGTCCGTGCACTCATCACAGAAGTATGTTCCACTCAATGTACAGCTGCGGCTGCTTCCTCCCCAGGGGAGACAGCATCTATATGTCCAGAGAAACAAACACGTGGGTTTAGGTCTGACCCCCTGACCTCCACATGCTGCAAGCTGCTTCCAGAGCTGAGGGAAAGGAAATGACCCGGAGGAAACAACACAGGACATCATTCCATGAGTGCACTCTTGTGGTCAGCTGGGAAAAAAAACCTCAAACCAACAAACCGAACAGTCAGGACAGAAATTGGGTCGATGTGGTCATTACACCGACAGAAAAAATGCCTTTCCTTTTAGTGGTGGTGGTGCCTTTTAGGAGCTTCAGGTTTGTTTTGCTGAGTTGCTGGGGTTTGGAGTTTCCCGATTATCAGAGCACTCCCAAAGCACTCCTACGCTCTCTGTCTGTGCTTGTGAGTGCCGTCTCCTATTCCCCAATGAGAAAGGCATTTTTAACAAATTGATAAGACAGAATTTTCCCATACAGTCACTATCAGGCAATCAGAGCACTGCATGGTGTGTTAGAAATGAAAAAATGTGCTCTAACTTGGACTAGGCCTCCAGTTCCTCCCCCTTCCTCATCCCAGGGTCAGAGCCAGATAGAGAAACATCTCCCAGGCTACAGCACTCACATTCCTGAAGCAAATGCCAGATGCAGTCCTGTGCCATGGGTCTGGTCCATTTGCCCACCTACCTTAACTGTTGGGGAATTTCAACAAAGCAGGAAAAACAGCTGAAGTAATGAAAAACCAGCTGCTGTATCCAACATCGGCAGCAAGCACGCAAAATCTCTGTGCTATATCTTACTTGGGTGTTGCCCCATATGCTTTTAGGAGCAGTCAGTAAAGCACGATTTCCATCTTACAGACTGAAAATATCTGAGACCTGGGCTTGTAATGCAAACTATCCTTACACTGGGGTTTGTATAGGAGGGTTTTCCTATGGGAATGAGGCAAGGGGTGAAGGGGAATTCCCTTTTTGCTAACATACCATCCCATAAACCACCTAAAATGTCCAAAGAATTGAAGAGGAGGTTTAGGTTTGGGCAAACACTATGGTCACAGAATAATTTCATAATTTTAATAGAGGGGTTTTTTCATTTTACTCCAGTCGCAGTGAGCTTTCGGTTCTCCTTGGCGTCAGGAGCAGCCAGGGCTGCCAAGGGTGGGCAGCATGAGGCAGCAGGCCATTATCTGTCAACAAGGTGCTGTGTGGGCCAGCTTAAAAACCTCTCTTCCTGCCATTGTTATCCTTGAAGCCCTGGAATTTCATCCAAATGGATTTGACCCCTTGCTAAACAGCCTGTGCATACTTCCCTGATTAGAGTATTCCTGTTAGATGAAAAGAAAGACGGGGTGGAAGTGGAAGAAGACCGGCTTTCTCCCGCCCTGTCCGAGCAACACAAGTGTCTTGCTGCACACTGGACTCCTGGCTGGGGATGCGGCTTTGAAGGAAAAACAGATTTTCCATTGCCTAAAGGGGGAGCAGTTCTGTGCACCTTGGATGTGCCAACAAGCAGCGACTGCTGAAGGGGAGAGAAAATAACTCGAAGTTCTTCACCCAGCTTGCATTTACTTGTGGAAGAAACTTGTTGGTGCCAATTATGACCCAAGCTTTAGGAAAAGTCTTTTATTATGGCAAATTCAAGTCTGAAATGTATGGTACTTTCCTACAGTGCAGCTCTCAGTCTGCCCTAATGCCATGCCATCCTTGCATGTAGTTCTCAAACCTCTCCATCTGTTTCCCCCCTCATTTTTGTACCAGACTATGAACTGCTAAATTCTCTTTACCTTACTAGATCTCAAAATTTCAGAAAACTCAGAATGATCACCAATTAGTATTACCGTCTGCTTCCAGCTCTGCCACTTCGTCCTTCTCCATTCTATTTCCTCAACCTTCCTAGAGGAGAATTCACAATTTCTTCCATGACAAGGCTGCTGATGCCCAAGGACAGGCCACTGCTACCATTTCAACTCTATCACTCAGCATATCCCTCTGCCCATACATAAAGGCTGTCCAAAAATCAAACTGGATTTCCCAGAAATAGTAGAGCACCTAAAGCAAAAACTACCTTCAAAACACTGGAAACGAAAAGGTCTGGACAGAACATTCCAGACTTAGAAGAGGATCTGGGTCTTCTCACTTCTGGCACAAGACTTCATTCCCTTTGTCTTCACTGGGCTTTGGATTAATGCATGCAAAAAATGTTTCCACTGGGCTTTAACTTCCGCCATTCACCCGGCTATGCACTCCTGTACAGCCATGTGCTGTTATTATGTTTCTAATTAGCAAAGGTTACACAGCTACATCTATTGTTTCAGCAAAGCTTTGGCCACGGAGTTCGCATGATCATACTGAGCTGAAAATAGAGGTTATCAAGCAATCAAGCTAAGCACATTTCTTGCAATTACAGCTTCTTATTTGTTTTATTCCCCCACACACACCTTCTTCTCCTGCCTTCCGTTCTCCCCAGCCGTGCTGCCAGCACATCAGTTGGAGCAGTGCTGTTGCTTTGTTGTGAGTAGTGACCCTGCATCGTGCAGAGAGCTGAATTAAATCCTATCACTGTACCCATCTAAAGTGACATTGTGACACGGGTGTGCCCTGGCAGCCACATGGCAGTAAATGATGTTACAGAAAAGACACACCACTAGAACAGACAAAGCACATTGAGTTAAACCGCCAGCCAGGCTGCTCGTAGCCAGTGGATCCGAATGATTGACCGAGGCTTCTTCCTGTACCAAAACAATAATGAGAGATGAAAAGGGATATGGACATAGTTCCCCTTTCACTCTCATCCAGAATCCAAAGAAACAAACATCACACATGCACACAATCAGGCAATTTGAAACAAAAGTGCCCAAAGAAGATTGAAATTGTGGAGCAAAGTCTGTTCTTAGCATCACTCTCAGTAGTTGTGTAAACTACATCAAAACTTCGGCCCTCTCAATTTAATAGAACTTTCATCTTCTTCTGATCGAAAGGCTTATACCTGATAAGTTACGTAAAGTGATTATTATTTGGCATATCTCTCTATATGGCTGTTTTCTCATTTACATTTCACCCATCTTGGACTGTGTTGTTGAATGAGAGCATTTTACTTTTATATTCAGCCTGTCATGTTTTTGGTTCTAAGGAGCTAGCATGAGGTAGTTATGCTTGGATCATGGCAATGAATGCTGATATTCAAAATTTGTGAAAGGTTAGCTTAAAATAGCTTATTAATCAAGTTAATTCAATACCTGGAAACTATTATATGGATAGTATTACCTGTTTAAGCCCTACTTGGTTCGGTGTAATTATGCCTTTTTGAGATTCAGGCTACTGATAAGTGTGCTCTGCCAGCACACTCTGCTTTTCACTGACTTTAAATGCCATGTTGAAAAACCATGACATCAAGAGTACTTTGGCTGGGGTTCTTTTTGTTTGTATTCTACCCAGAGACCCATTAAGCCCTATGCTGTTCTCAGAAGCAAAACGATTCCTAGAATCTCTTTTTCTGCATTTTGTGCTCTATTTATGAAAAATCAGATTTCCTCATAGTCAAGTGACACTAGAACAGTGGACTCTAAACCAAGGTGCCACCCCTATTCAGGGAAAGAAAATTAGGGGCTTGCAACATGGGTATTGTACTCCCATAGAAACAGTCTGGTACACAGCCTGCTGTCAGCTCTCACTCCTGCGAGTGTCAACTCTCACTGGCAAGGATGTGAAAGCCCATGTTTTGGATCAGTTTAGTGGCAGGCTAAGGCTACACACATGGTGAGGAACCCGGGTGACTCAGCCCAGTTGTCCAAGTCCTTGTGTATCTCTGGAAGGGAATCAAACCAGGTGACCCAAAGGTGGTATGCAGAGAGCACCAGTGTCTTCCTAGAACAACAGCCTCTTCTCAGAGACCACCTTTTGTTCTTTAACTTCTCACACTAGTTTATTCCCCAAAAACTTCCCCCCATAGAGAGGTCTTAAATAGCTCTTCTTGAGCTCTCTAGCTTGAGAGAAAATGTTCCCAGCTATCCTCAAATCTAGTGGTGATCCCTCCACCAAAACTTTTTTAAAACAAGGGTTATTTTTGGGCAACACAGGTCTGTTGGTAGCCAAATACATTGTGCCTGTTGTGGAGTGGTTACCTCCTTTTTCATGAATGCAACCTCAGAAAAATCACATTCAGTTTAACTAAATGGTAAGATTTATCCTTTTCTCAAGAATTAAAGATGTTTCAAATATGGTGGTGAAAACAGACTTTTCTAGATCTCAGAGCAAATGAAACCAAGTCCTTGAAGACAACTGTTCTTGGAATTCCCCAAAATGAACATTAAGGAAAAAGATGCAGGCAATCCTTTGATAAGAGGCAAGAGGTCAGATGTGATACAGCAAGCGGAAAATTTTTGTTCTTTCTCAGAAAATAAGGGGGATGATCTGGTCAGGATTCCTCAAAAAATTTGTGCAAGAACTAACTTACTTCAGAAACAGAATGGTTATTCTGATCTTCTCAAGCATCTGTTTTGCTTTCCCAGGTAATGCATTGTTAAGCATGGTATTGATTAGCTTTGATTTAATACAGGTTCTCTTGTGACTACTTACCCAAAATAATGAAGAATTTTCCTCCCTAAATGCAAATAAGAAGCAATAACATTTTAGAGCAGTAGGTATCAAACCACATGATAGCTCATACCTGGAATATAACAGTTCAGAAATTAAAATAAAAAATACTGTTCATTCTTAATAAAACAAGATTTAAATACTCCCTTTATTATACCTACTTTTTTATTTCCTTTCCTGACTTCCACATTAATAAAGACTGTAGCTATAATAAAGTCTGGGAAGCTAATGGAGACATAAAGAACCTTCAGAACCAAGTTACGGTGGTAAGTATCAGCCGTATTTCACTTGACTCCATGTAAGAGAAACATCCAGTTTGCCTTTCCCAAGCAACTTTTTGTGGTTCTTTAGGGACACAGAACAGTTTGCATTTTGTTAAAACTGATGCCACTAATGGAAAAAAATGAGAGCTTTCTAATACAGTGATTTCTAATACAATTCATCTGTCCCTGCATTAAATTCATATTGCAATGAAAAATGAGTGGCATAGATTAGTTGTGCACTGGAGACTTGTTGCTAACCATTTCATTCCCAAGCCCTGCAAAGGCTTGCAATTAAATCTGGCAGACACAAGAAATTACGTAACATCAGGCTCGCGCAACACAGAGTTCCTGAGAAAGGCCAGAACAACAGACACTCCCGTCCCAGGCTTCTGCTGCTTCTCAAGGACCTCTGCTGCTTCTCAAGGACCAGTGGCAAGAACACATTATTGCACAAGTACCATTTGTTTAATGAATCTGGTTCAGGCTGTGCTCAGGCAAGGCATCCCGCCACTGGAAGGCTGTGCAGGACAGAACAGGTGACACGGGAGCTAGCATGCTACCGCTGTGCCAGACAGCTTGTGCAAGGGCACTCTACCGCTGAAATAAAGGTGATGAAAGATCATGCCCACCTCCTGCCCCTTCTGGCAATGACCCTAAGTCCTGTTCCATGTCTGTTCAGCTGGCTTGCTCTTACACACATAGAGAGCAGAAGAAAGGAGCAGCAATGTAAAGCCTTGGTTGGCGTTTGTTCCCCCTCCCTTGTCGCAAGAATAGTATCTCTATTTCTGTCTCTGCCATTTCTCCATCTCTGATGGCATCTTTGATGTCAGACACAGAGTAAGAAAGGAGTATAACAGAGAGAGATTTGGAAGTTACTACAAACCAAACCCTTTTGCTGAATCTGTCTCTGCATTCTCAATTTCTATGAGTATAGGTTGAGACCAACATGAGGCTGAAGAGGCATCTAAAAGCCCCCTGTTACTTCACAGCCTTTGAGCCAGGTTTTCAATTATTTTCTTTCTTTTTGTGTGAAAGCATTCAATGAACCTAAAAGAGCATTTTTATTAGATATTTTAAAAAGTGCTGAAAAAACCACGGTGGTGCAAGAACAGGAGTCAGAATTCTTTGTAACGGATACAAGAATACTTTAACACTGGAGATGGTGGTATAGACTTACTTTCTATTCCACAACTTGTCCTGCTTTTTTCCTTTTAGGTCTCCCATGTGTTGTACATATTCATGGTCATCTTCCAGTGGTGAGGCTGCAGTGAGAGTGCAGACAGCAGCCCACACCTGCAACAGAAAATGAGCTTCTAGTTATGCCATGAATATCCTATGCCATTTACAAATGCCAGGTTGTTTGGTTGTGGGTTTGGGGTTTTTTTAAGAGATAAATTTTGGAAAACATTCTTGCTTCCTCAAAATGCTAAGTAACTTCACAATGTCTCACAGGGAGGAAATATAACTAATAGTCATATTTTAAAAAGTGACAACTGGCACATGAGTAGCAACTGTACCTCATGCAGTATAATTGCTGGTATTTCAAAAGGTGACTTTGAAAGCAGGGATGTTTATAAGGCACCCTGCTGCCTGCATGCTGTTTGAAAGTTGCTGTGTATTTGTATGATTTTTTCAAAATTTTTTGTTTGTTTTGAGCTTTTATCTTCTCTGTAAAAGCAACAGTTTGACATTAAAGCAGAGTTTGGCAGGCAATTTAGCTCTCAAGTAACAAAACTGCGGTCTCATATAGTGTCTGATACCAGAATAGAACAATTGAAACATGGAGATAAATTCTGAAAATTGTTTTAAGAGATCTACTTCTAAAATACTGTGGCTCTTTGTGAAAAAACAGCTGTGCAAGAGAGAAGCATAAAATGAACTTCTACCAGATCATTTTTTACTGAAATTTCCTCAAGCAATGCATCTAGATTATCCACTGTCACCTCAAACAGGTTCATAAGTTTATGGACTAAGCCAGGTTAGAAGGAGCCTAAGGAGATGATCCAGTCCAGCCTCCTGACAAAGCAGAGGCCTCTGCGAACATGGTGTTTTAAAAAACAAATCTCCCAGTTGTTTTTGGTTATATCTTGACCACCACTTAGGACTAGAAGGCAGCCTCCACCTCGTCAAGCTGTTGAAAACAATTACATATGAATTTCTTTTTCTCCTTTAAGTACAAGGGTATTTATTTTAATATGACAAAACATGAAACTTCTTCCATCATGCACTGAACAGGGCAGGGAAAGAAAAGCCTCTCTTGGTAAATAAATACATCAGCACATACAAGCAAGGTATGTGGAGGCGATGGAAATGTGGACATCTGACTCGTACCAGGCAACTCCAGGGAAAACAGGTAAAAACCACTATTGCCTTCAACATAGTTATGGCTTTGTCATATGGAATTAGAGTGATGTAAGCCAAGTCTAAGTGAGCTCATAATCATAATCAGGCTTTTCAATCTAGTCAAAGGAGGTGTTGGGGAGAGGCAGTGTTGACAAGTAACTAAAGTATAACTAAGGCAGTATCGTGAAAAAGATGTAGCAGCGGAAGTTAGAAACAGGTATTGCACCCCCCACCAAAACCTCCCTCACACCAAAATTTTATTTTCAGGCCTGACTTTGGTGCTGTTGTTCATGTGGAGCAAACTTGAGTTTAAGCCCAGGACAGTTTAAGAGTTTCCAAGAAAGAAAGTGGCTCAACAACAGAGCAATAAAAAGATGAGGAAGTCCACATCATGTGCTGAGTTTCGAATGTCTGCTCAAGGAGTGAGCTAATGCGCAACGTGATGAAGTAGGAAGCTGCTAATGACAGACAGGCTCCAAACGGGGTTGTTCCTGGGGATTCCCATGTGCCTATCAGATGAATAAATAATTGCAGCAAGGAAAATACAAGAAAACATTAAAAAAAAACCCCAAAAAGAGTATTCTTATGATCTCTTGGTTGTGTAACAGTCTCCATAGCCTCATCTTGAGTCACTTTTCCAAAGCTTTGTCAAATCAATTGTAAATACACCTCCTAAAGAAACAGAATTGCATTGGCAGGGAGAAAGGTGTGGTGATCCAAAGGGTCTTTTCTGTCTCTAATTACCATGACCTCAGCTGGACATGCCCAAAAACTTTTAGAGAGGAATGTGAGTTAACACTTCCATGAGGACATGGGCCCCTGGGGAGATGAATGTGTAATTGCTTCAGGAAAGAAACATCATCTAACAAGTCAGGAATGAAAAGTGATTGTACACTGAGCCAGTATTAGTACAGTTGAGCAATTTCTTGTCTTTTTTTTTTTTTCAGCAGTCTCCCAGTGTAATCTATTTCACCTTGGCTTTCTATCCCAGTTAGCAAAGAATCTCCCAGATTTCAAATATTTTTGAACTTCAGAAGAACAGTTTAATTCAGCAGTATTTTATAATATTTTTTTTAAAATTATATCATTATCAGATAATCAAAATTTTGTTTTGGGAAGAAATTCTAGCATGTTTCATACTCTTCACTGAGTATGCCTGCCCTCTAAAAATCAGTGACTGTAGTAATAACTAGAGATGATTGTACTGCTATTGTTAACACTACTTGAATCAAAAAGAAGATTTCGAGAAGCTTTATAAATATTTTTGTGCCATCTGCTGGAAAGCTTTTAGCTAAAAAAAAGCCCCAGTTTTTAGAAAAAATATTTATGTTTTTGTTTACTTTTCAAATAACAATGATTTTCTTTTAAATACAAATTGTCACAACATTTTTCAGCAACATTATATGCAAGTTTTTTATTTACATCTTTCTATTCAACAGGTACATTAAAATGTTGTAAGAGATTTAGAAACAACAACAAACTTCAATCACATCCATCTATTTCCTGAGAGGGAAAAGGAATTACTGACATTTTATTGTTGGATTTTTGTTTTGTATTTTTTTTAATAATAAGAAAGCACAACTGTTCTGTTCCGATAGCAAGTCCTGGGAACTTGTCAGAACAAATATTACTAATGACTAAAGTGGTGATAGTTGACTGCAATTAGATTCAGCATTCCCAGAGGAGCTTATTGCATAATCAATGTGAACCTACGTGGTTAAACCAAATCAAAGGATTAACATAAAAATCAGCACAGGAGCATATAACCATGTCAGACCTAGGCACACTTCATCACTGGCTTTCAGTGTCTGAGGCAAAAACTTGGGAATAATATTGCTAGTGGAACTACTGAGAAAGGAGGCCTCCCTGGCCTCAACCTGACATGGAGCAGCAACAGGGTGCCCTCCAAGTCTGAAATCAGAGAAAGATGCTGTAGTTTTAAGGTCTTTCCCACCCCAAAACCTGCCCACGACAACCAATGTAGCACTAGCTTAAAACTTGCTGAGATTGAGAGGACTGGAAAAGCACATACCTGTGGACATATGTCTCTGACTCTCGATATCAGCTCTCTCAGTGCTGAAGATAAATATTTGAAGAGAAAAATTTACATTTTAAATTTTTTCTTAGTTAAAACAATAACGGAAAAAGCTCCTGCTTCTTGGTCCACAGTGATGTGACTTTGTTTGGTCACTAGTAGCATTCAAATTGCCTCAAGGGCTATGATGGGGAAAGGCTACATTCAAAAGAAAGATTTGAAAGAGGTATGACCTCCTACCCAATCTCTGAGGGAAGTGGAGATCTTTTTATCATCATCATCATCATCATCATTACTTTGTTATTGTCTTGAGTTTAGCCTTAACAACAAGAGCTATTTTTGAAACCGAAACACGGGTGAAAAATGCTTAGGTATTGAGCCAAGGTTTCCTAGGGCACTGTTCCTTAGCTGGGTTTTTAAACACTGTAGAAAACACTTCAGAAAGTTTATTGTTTTTAACTTTTAACTTTTTTAAAATTAATATACACAGTACAATGCTCCTTGATAAGGCTAAACCAGACCTGGAGTGAGATGCTTGATTGCAGCTGAAGGCGGGCAGTGCACCCCCTGCTCCAGCATCGGGATCTGCTCACCTTTGGGACACTCAGGGGAGACACAGCCATGCCAGAGGCACCTGTTTCTGTGCCTCAGAACTCCTTTTGTCCTCCATGTGGGTGAAAGGGCTGCAGTCAGACCTACCCAACCATGTTCTTTTAGGGTCACTACTTAGCAGGGCCTCTTACCCCAGATACGGGGCCCAGCAAGGAATGCAATAAGTGGAATAAATTACTCCTTTCCTCCCTACAGAGTGGCTTCCCACATGAGCAATGCTCTTCTAGAATGTAGCTTGGCTGTGTTTGTTAAAAATACCAAACTGCGTGGACTGCACACAGCAGATGCATATCAGCAAGGAAGTTAAGCTTGTGCCTCACCTTTAGCTCGTTTGAAAGGGCATGTGTGCAGCTGAATATGCATTTATCCATCTTGCTAAATTGGAAATGGTAAGATCTATGAGGGACTGCTACAATATAAATCAAGAACTTATTGCTGCATTTTCTCAATTAGGGATGCATTGTTAAAATTTGGAATGACAGTTTAATGAATGTAAGATGAAAGAAATGCTTTTCCGTGTTGTTATGAAAATTCTCATTGATTAAAAATAAAGAGATTACAATTGACTTTTTTTCTGAGGGAGTTAAGGAAAGAAGAGATTTTCCTGTCAGCAAAATGTGATCTTTAGAAGGTCATTCCTTGGTGGAGAGGAGATAGTGGGCACCTGTTTCCAAAAATGTAACAGCTTCACTGTGTCCTCAACTAAGATAATTGATTAAGTGCATACTGGATTAAAAATGATGTTCTAGGGGGATCCTGCCAAGTGTACAAATGCCATAATGTCTACATTATTACCATGTGAGAGCTGCAAGATGTTTTGGCAATGAATTCCTAAAAAGGGATTATTTATTGTTTTCCTCTCAAAACTGAGTTCTTGAAAAAAAAAGAAGAAAAAGGCAGAATCAAAAAAACCTGGCTTCTGCCCAGCTGTATGTTGGAAATAACTTATGAATTAGCACTTTGTAAAGCACAAACTCAGCCCGTGTTTTGAAGGTTGGGGTTTTCTGCGTTGCCCTTTGTTTGTCTCTGGGCTGCTCTGCACCTGTTTCGTACTGTACATATTTGGAATTTTTCTGTATTCTTCATCATTTCAAAGACAGGAACACAAACAGCTCAGCTTTTCCTGAGATGACTGTGTGTTTGTGTGTGTGTGTATATGCATCACTGAAACTTCCTAGACTCGAATGCTGTTTTCTCTTGCCAGACTCGCCTGTGGGTCTTCCTGAACAGCAGGCACTTTTTCAATAGCAACTTGAAGATACTGAGGGAGAATAGAAGGTCATTTTCTAAGACAGGATGCCAAGAGGACAGGAATTGAATGGTGCTGGCTGGCCACTAGACGCCATGCAAATCAAGAATGCAGTGCGGTCCCCAGGGAAATAGTTCATGAGCCTGGAGTATATGATAAACCTGCAACCAAAGCCTTCTTAGGCAAGTGCGATAACAATGTGTCACATTCCAGAGGAGTCAAAAACAAAGGTTGCAAAAGGCCTTGCAAAGCAGCACTCCCTCAAGACAACTGTGCTTTCAAGGAAAAGGAAAGATTTGGCAAGTTCTGTCACTTCTGGCTGTTTTCTGAAAACAACACGGAAAGGTTTAGGGTCAGTCTGTCTTGAAGCCTCTATGTAAGTGACTGCAGAAAAGAGCTGTAAGAATCTCTAACCTTTAAGAGGTTAAAAAACTAATATGCATATGCAGCCACACACTGAAAATAAAGTAAATGCCACAATAAGGAGGTGGTAAACAGGTATTTCCACAGTACATTACAAATAATTACCTGTTTTAATGTAGTGTTAGCCACCAGCTAGACTAAGCCATCTCTTTAATTGCTTTCTTACCTTTTCCATTTGCGTATCACACTACTTTCATGAATAAGTAGTCACTTCATTGCTGCTGATAAATTGAGAGTAAACCGTTCAAGATATGTACTCCTTCTATTTGCTGTTGTTCAGGAACCAGTCTGTGCAAACAGATCATGGAATAACTGCAGAGGATCTGTTATTTACTATCAATTACTGATGTTGGCTGGCGGGCTGAGTCCCATGGTCCGCGGCAGAGGAGGACAAGGAATGGGAGACCAAATAAATCACCCTTGCTGAGGTGACAGACAAAATCCTGCCATGCGTGTGTGAAGCACAAGATTCCACAGGTAGAGCATAACTTAGTGTGTCCTGATAATCAAGGAAGGAAAGATCAAGTGTGCCCCAGAATTCAGAAAGTAACCAAGCTGCTCTTTCGTGAATCAGATCAAGCTTACTGGCTCACCCTGCTTTCAACTTTGAGGTTTGCTGCTCCTCTTTCAGATCTGAAGGATATCTGAGCTCATATGCTCTTTTGTTACAGATATTCCTGCCAATTGCAGTACAAACAACGCAGATCTTTGTGGTGTTGCTTCGTGAAAATTCTTTGATATCGTCAAAGATCCCTTCTCACTAGCGGAGTATCACAGTGCGCCTCACAACACACCACTTCAGCAGTGGGATAAAGGCCTTTGTGCCAAGCCCTAGAGCCAGAGATGATTAGCTGAATTGTTAAGAAAGAAAGAAAAAAAAAAGGTAGAAAAGCTGGAAGAAAGAAAAAAATAGTAAAACTGGAGGCTGGAAAGACTTCCAAGAACACAGCTGAGCTGTCTGTAGCAAGGCTGTGTCTTTCACACGGAGCCCCAAGAGCTGTTAAGTCAGGCTAAGGTAGGCACTGCCTCCTTATGCTCAAAGGCACCCAGAATTTATGCACAGGTGAATATGAAACACACATCCACATCAGAAAACAGCTACAAAGAGAGCCTCTAGAATAGGACCTGCTGTGCAGGATTGTAACACCATACTACCAGAAAACCAACAGTTCAAAACTGGTAGATGTCCTGTATAATAACTTCAATTTCTGGCACTGTTTCTTAAGGCCTATTTTCACCTCTCTTACTGCTTATGTAGTGCTCTATTTCTGACTACAATTACATGACCACCTCTCACAGACCTCAGAAGGCACTGTTTGGACAACCATCTTTTTAAAAATTAAATAAAGGCTAGCAAGTTACCAGTCATTCTCATCTTGCGAGGACCAAAAATCATCCTTAAGAGCTTTAGCAGCTTCTAAGAATAGAGAAAGTGTCAATCAGGTCAGAGAAAGTGCTAATAAGCTCTTCAACAAGTGAAATTTGCCTTTGTCTCCTGAAGAAAAACCCGAATGTTGCCATTAAGTTTACTTTCCCTTTCCAGAAGTGCGTTTAAGACTATCAGCCATTTGCTTCACTGATAATCCATGCAGTGAAAAAGCTTTCTCTTTCTCCTCTGCCCCCATCTGTGCTTCTGAGGAAACACAGAGCCTTAGAAATAAAGAAAAGTTGCAATGTCAGTTATTCACTTCCATAGACCTTTCTTTCCTCCCGAATAACATCTGCTGGCAGTAGTCTGCCCACTCTGGGTAGACGGAAAAAGTTATCCATCAACTGGACAGAGAATTACGGGGGTTTGTGAAGTCAGGACATTCTGTTGTTTCTACATCTAGAGAAAATGCAGTCCTTGTGAGTACCTGAGTTGTGCAATAATCACAGGTCTCCTTTCCTCCATCAGATCCCTACTCCTGGGCAGTCCTCCAGTTTTCCAACAAAGTTCAAATCTCCAGGTGATTTTATCTCTGAGGGTCTCACACATACCAGAGATGAGTATGAATCTTGGGTTGGGATTTGCAGCCTTAATTTTCCCTATCACTCTAAATCGCTCACATTTAATCTTCTGGTTTAGACTCACCTGCAGGGATTGATACATTTGGGAAAAACAAGAATAGCAAATTAGAAGAGTGATTCAAAGCCTGCCAACTAAAAATAGATCAATTTTCTAGGCAGATCTTGCTTATAGCTGAACATATGTATTCATCACAAATCTATATAAGTCCTGGCTCTTATTTTCTACTTCCTCATACTCAAAAACCTCCTACACAATTATTTCCTATGTGATTCTTTCCTTCCTACCCACCCCAGCCACTGCCCTTCCTGGTAGTGTGCCAGTTCTGTTATTGTTCGAAGGTGAAAAACAAGACCTATCCCAGGAACACAGTCTGGCAAAACTTAACCTAAAATGATTAATTTAAAAAGAGGGAAACAGTCAGTACAGGGCCTCTGAGCAGGGCTGGTAGCACTGATATGGCACAGAGAGCCACGTGAGTTGCTCTGCCTTCCACTTGCTTCACAGTGACAGAGGTGACAGTCCTGCAAGGACAGAAAGCTGATCACACTCAAGGAGGTCAGAAGTTATTTAGGATTAGCTTACTGGCAAGTAATAATGAGGTTGCCATCAGGATGCTCTGGGGTTTGAGAATGAAATGGGGTGTGAGCTATTAAGCTGTGAAGAGGAGAAGTGCTTCCCTCCCATGTAGCCTCAACACACAGCTAACAGTTTTATCCATTTATACCATTTGCGGAACAATTTGTCTTGGCATCGGGGCTGCCCAGGGGCAACCTACGGCTTCTGCAAAGCCACCTACAGAATGAAGCTGAATAACGAAGTTCTGAACATTTGTACCAGCTGGAGACCTGCTCCCCCAAGGATTACCAGCATTCTGTAAAAATTTCACTGTTGAAATTTCACACCTGTCTTTCCAGTTTGGAAGATAACTCCCTGGTATTTTGTTTTATTGTATTTCTTTTTTTCCTCAGAAAATAAGCAGACACTATAGGAAAGTGAATTAGCCTTCATTCAAAACATGTTTTGCAAAAGGTTTCATTTCATTCAGTGCCAACCAGAAGACAGACAGTCTTATTTAAACCTTATTTATGAGGTCTGGGTCTATTGTCCACGTGTAATTAGCTGATTCTTACACTTCCCATTTCTGTTATTGTAGATCCTTAATTCTTTTCGCAACATGATGTTCTTTAAAAGATGTTTTTCAGAGCAAGCTGAAGACATTTCTATTTGTCCTAATTGCTCAGGAAATTAAAACTGCCAACATTTTTTCAGCTAATTAGCTTGAAATACTTTGTTTGTTACTCTCAGAACCAACCTGTAACATCTTTGTTGCTCTCTCTCTAGATCACCAGCTGCTCATTTGCCTCCTTTCACTGTCCTACATCACTCAGCAACTTTTTCCACAGGACATTTCCTCTCACCAGTTGTTCGTTTGCCCATAACAAAACACATCCTAATGGACACATGGAGCTTTTTTCTCTCCAGATACCGACATAGCATACTGCTGTTCACACCAGAAGTCACTTCTGCAGGAATAGAAAGTGCTGCTTCACATAGGAGAAGAGGGGTAGGTGTGTGCAGCAGACCACTGCACTGCAGGCACAGGTAGGCAGGATGCTGGACAACTACTGCTTCGTTTTCACTGTATTCTTTAAATGTTGTGATTGTGGAGGAAAAAGAAAAAAACAAAAAGTTTTAGGGGTTTGTCATTGCTGCTTTAGCCAGTAATTAGTGCGATCACTTTTTGTAACTCATGAGGGTCTTTAGATATCTCAGCCAGCACAATAGAGGACCCATCAATTAAGCCTTTCACCTGCAGACCTTTGACACATCAGTTTTAGAGGCCTGTTTTTTTTACAACACTTGTCTACACTTGATCTAGGCTAACCATTCCCATGTAACTTCCTGTAGACCCTATCACTTCAGAATTAATTACTCTTCCACCTTAACTTCATATTGTGGAAATCATCCATAGGAAGCCAGGCCCTACGCATCTTACCTTGCAAGCCTCTGTGGTTTTTGAAGTGTTTGAGGTTGTGCCTATCCATACACAAGTTGTTTCTGTAGCCATTGTACCTGGTATGCCTTATCCTTCTTCAGATCCTGAACCGCTGCCACAAGGGTAAGGATTTAAAACTGAATCGATCCCTTCTTTTGACATCGGATAGATGCCCCCACGAAGTGTGCTGCAACAAAGAATCATGAGTGAAATGCATCTCATAATGTGTGGTTTGCTTTTACTGCTGCTGCAGTGGAACATGGAGTGCTTACTTACAAAGGTCAGTGGCATGAAACATCTATCAAAAGTTTTTCTGTGAAAATGAATCAGAACATGCTTAAAATAACAGTAATTCTCCTGAAGGGCTGACAAATACTATTTGGTACTGAGACAGGGAACACTCTCTCTACCCATAAATCAAGATGCCACTGAAAAAAGCAACAGGACTTCTTCATATTCTCCTTCCCTATACCTTCAGCCCTTCTCTCATGATACCATTGCCCCAGGAAAATGATGAACACTTACAGGAAGAAAATCGTTCTACTGCCAAGCCTGTTCAATACACGTCATCCTTCAGATTGCATTAATAGCTTGTTCTGGTGGCATTTGCAATATGAACAGCCATCTGCAAAGCATGAAATCATCAATAGACTTTTAAATAAGTCCTGCATAATTGAAAAGTTTTGAAATGGCTGTATCTGGGTTTGGGCCCCACTTTGGGGTATTTTTGGTTTTTTATTGGTCTTTTTTCTTTTGTTTGGTTTGGTTTCTTCTTATTCTAAGTGTCTATTGGCTTAGGAAAAATGTACCAGAGATTTTAAGATATTCACATCAGCAAAAGTGTATTTAAAACCCCGTATACGTACTGACTAAAGCTGTGGTAGTGCTCGCCTAGCTAAATAATATTGTTAACTTAAGCTATTATCCTAGAACTGCTGTTTTCTAAAATAACCTCAGGTCTCAAAATAAAAGATGAGACTACACCGATATATCTTTCCATTCTAGTTGCAGCACAAAGTCCTCATGGCAGAAAAGCAAATGAATAGCAATATCCTGTAAAATAGACACTTTTGCTAGAATATTGCTACTCTTCAGCTTGAAATTCCTTACTGCTCCCTGGCAGATTGCCTTTCCTAGCGCACCATGGAACAAGGAGGAGAGGAGGTTTTACTGTTGTACACCCATATGAATCCCCTCACTCTTAAAATCCAAGAGGCACATACTCTGTACTGACGTCCTTTGGTCTGGCATAAGTCAGTTATTGCTTTTCTCTTACGTAACTAAAATGAGTCATGAATGCACAGAGTCAGACAGGTACTGCATGTCCTTAAAGCACCTGGAAAATGATACCCAGGGGTAGGGAGCAAACAGTAATTTTGCTTGCCCCTAGTATATTAATGGGTTTTTTTCCTTTTAATTCATAGTTTTCACAGGTTTTAAAAAGGTATTAATAGGCTGCATAATTTATGTCTCTAGCTGCATGAAGGAAAAGGTCTCTTTTCCATACCTCATTTAAGGAATCCAGCCAAAATAAGCCTTGGAAAAAAGGAATATCTGACAGTACTTATGCATAGCATCGTATTTGTAATATCATCTATTCCAGGCAGTTCAAGACATATAAATTTGGATATCTTGCAGCGAGCTTTATAGGAACTGGGGAAGGAGGGGAGAATAATATAATTTCATATCAAAATATAAATGAAAACATTTTTTTAAGTGTCATATTAAACAACAAATGGGAAGTCAGAGAGAAACCTCCAGGAAGAATTAAAAGCTATTTGAAAGAAAATAATTGTCACTGAAAAAGAGGCATCCAGTCAGCATAGGTGCCAACAAACCACAGCATGTGTGTGACCTGGCAGACTCCCGAAACTTAAAAACCCTTTAAGTGCTCTGTTAAAAGGAACTGCATATCATTGTGTGTGTTGCAGAACTGATACACACTGGGAATTACTCCTTCACCCCAGCTGGTGTTACTCTAATAAATATATGTATGTACGAGGCAGGGCACACCTCGAGGGTTTTTGCTTTGTATCAAAACATCTCAGCTGACTACAGCGATGAAAAAAATGCATCCCACATTTTTACTTAATCTCATGCTTGCTGTAAGGAGTGAGCTGCAGGAGGCCAAGGGGACCAGTAGGGAGCAGGAACCAGTGCAGGTAGGTAGCAGCCTTTTAGAAGAGTCCCGCTGCAAAAACCCCATCAAGAACCTGTGAATGAGAAGGCAACAGAGTAGCGTCTGTTAGTGAGTTGGAGCTATTGAGAAAGAAGCTAGCCTTAAAGATAACCATGCCTGAAACTTAGGTCAGCCTACGACTGACCACTGCCTACACACCACTCCCTGTGCTGTTTACACAAAAGCAGAGACTATGCAGGCAGTGGGGAGATTTCACAGAGTGTTCATTGCCACAAAAAGGAGCACCCAAAACTTAGACCATGTGTGGTTTATGTAGGGCTCTTTTTCACTATGGACTAACAACAAATGTTATGATTGTCCACCCCATTCCTCCCAAATTGTGCATTTAACTGTGCATCTTGTGCTCAGCTCTCAGCCTTTATTTTTATATAACCATAGGAGCCAAGCAATTCTACCATGCCCCCATTAAATTACATGCTTGTGAAACTGAGCCTGGAAAGGGAAATTTCCTGGCAAATACAGAAGAGAAACTGGAAAGGCCAATTGATATAACCTGTTTGTGACCCATCTGTTATTCAGAGGAAGCAATTGGGCAGACAGTGTTACAATCACCAGTACTTTCACACAGGTGCGGCACCATCTGCTTCTGCTCTTTTTGGCATGGGGCTATCAGATGTTCAGTCCTAACTCCCTGATTTAGGTATAGGATGAAATTAGTAGGTTGAACCTTGACAAACCAAGGGAGACCCGTGTCAAACACTTGAAGGAAGATGAGAGCAGAGAGCACTGAAGAAGCCTGAGACTGGGCTGTACCTTGCAGACCTGTGGTATAGGATTTGTAATGGCCATTTTACCAAAAAGCAGATATACTTCTAAAAGCCTCAAATGCACATCTTTACAGGTGGATAGGGTTCATTGTTTATCTAACACTGAGACTTCACTAAAGGAGATTGTCCCCTTCTCTCACGTGGACAGCCAAAGTCAAGGAAACAAAGTCAAGGAAGCTCTTGCTCAGCCATTGCTGCACATGTTCACCCTGGCTGCAGTGCTGAGGGGTACTGGGTGTTCAGAGGGTTAAGCGGGACTCTTTGGTCTCAGAAGATGGATATCCATGCTTGTTCCTCCCGCGCTTCCCGAACTCAGTCCAACCTTTGAGTATGGACGTGTTTTGCAATAGGTCAGACTATTTAGCCTTTTGTTTGCTTGTTTTGTTTTTAGATTAAGGCACTGTGTCTTCAAAACTCATAGCTCTGCAAGTTTCAGGTTCAAAACTGGAGCTGTGTGAACTTACTCAATGGATCTTCTACCACTTTTGAATTAGTGTTTCAACATGGAATAATGGTCCCTCATGCAATCATTGGCATTTAATACCTGCTTGCTTTACTCTTTCTGGTTAATTACTGGGGTAATAAATCTCTCCTTTACAGTTTATTTAAAGTACCTTCCAAGCACATGATCCACACACTACATTGTTCGTGCTTAGAGGCCCCTCAGCAAAAGCAAGAGCATTCAACTATTGAATTGTAAACTTATGAGAAAACTCACTCTTCAGACCTGTGGTAAAAGACAGATCATTACTGTTATTGGCATTGTTGAAAGTTTACAGCAGGGACTCACCATTTATTTTTTCAACTGGAAGTTTCCACGGGATATCTAAAAGATGTTTATAGCTTAGATTTAACAGATTTCACCATGTTGAAAGAATCAGTTGGATGACTTCAGTGAGCAGAAGCACTCCAAAGACTGTTGAACCTTGTTGAAAAAGGGGGGGGAAACCCCCAACAAACAACCCCCCACAGCTTTTAAATTTGGAGATTTGATGTCTTCCTTATCTTATTAACCTCCTTGAACTCTGTACTCAGAACCTGACAAAGTTAAATATAAACAGCTGACAACCTTACTGCTCCAAAAATGAGTTAGTTTTAGATTAAAAGGATTGTCATCGGCTGAAGTCCTTCTTTCCCCCCTGATTGGTTCCAGCATAATACGCTATTATAAAATAAATAAAAACAGTCATAAATCTTCATTATGAAAATGGGTGGCTCAGCTCTGGGCATGTGCAATCACTGTGATCATGGGACTGTTTAGGCAGATAAATGGAAGTATGGGGGGTTTAATGCTTATATGAGGAATTTCAGGCACGTTCCCTCTCTACTGTAACAGCTATTGGAACTGAAGTTCGCTACAGAGCTGTTTGGAATCTTTCCCACGGGACATGAAGTCCTGTGAAATAGCTCTACTTCCAGTGGGAACTGGAAAGTTTCTCTTGCAGTTGACTGAGATTTTAATGTGGCTTTGACAATCTGGCTGTTTTCAGGCTGATCTTCCTTAGACATGCCAGTCAAGGCACTAGTTGACCAAGACCCTCTCTGTCTGCAAAATAGTTACTCTGATTGCAAAACACTTGGGTAATGCTTTGCAAAGATTTAAATGCAAGACCCTGTCCTGGCACTGAAGTGCTTCTTCCTGAAGTATCTCATATCTCAATCCGAACAATTAGAAAGACAAGGACGACTTCACTTTCCAGAGCACACAGTGGAATGAGAGCACTTAATGCAATGGCCATGCACTGGGAGAGGCGAGCCTGAAGCTGGCCTGTGGGATGCTGAGTCCCAGCTTGCACGAGCGAGCACAGATGGCAAAACCGTCACATTCAATTCCTGAAAACCTCCCAGTTTTATGGGCCCACTTTGTCAGCCTGCGAATGTGTGGAGTTAGAGCTGCACTGCATGGAAAGAAAGGAGGTGTACCAAAGAAAGCACCTGCTGTGGCAAGTCAGACAGAAGTACAGCCTCAAGAAGAGATTCCCTTCTGTCACAGCTTGTTGCCCACTCCCACTTTTACTGCTTCCTTACTACCCATCACGAGGCAAAATCTTGTGCCCTGATTCCCCAGCCAACACACTACTACTCGGTTCCTTTATTCAGAAAAATACCCACCACCACCACCAACGAAATCACATTTCTTTTTCAAGTCAGGTGAAGAGTAATTTAACGTTTAAGTGTTCCAGCTCTGCATTTTCTCATCTGCTCCTGTGTTTTTTAGTGTGACTTTCAGAAATATTCATGTCATATAACACAATGTTAAGGATGCTACCAGGCATAAATAACAAATAACATCTCGAGTACTGGACAGCATAAGCAAAGATAAAGTTAAGAGGAAAAATGTGAGAACGAGTAGTTTCAGTCTGTTCTAAGCCTTTAAACGCAAAGACCCTTTACCTTTGTAGACATAATATTCAGAAGCAGCATTAAAACAGGATCATTGCTTTGGTCATTATCTGGAAGTGTAGCGTGGGAGGAAAGGGGGTAGAAAAGGCGGAGGAAGAGAAATCACGGACAGGCCAAGATCACCACCTAGCGACAGAACTTCCGCTTTGCAGGAGGTTTGCTTAAAAACCGGTAGCGGAGAAACAACTCATCCAAACCTTTTACAACTACAATCCTCTAAAGTAAGGATTGTATATTGCTTCAGGATAATTCAGAGCATACGATCTGGTACAGTGAAGTATGTAGTGCTTCGTTGGTTCTTTTTGTTTGCTTGTTTTAAAAACTATCAAGAAAAATATTTTCTTGTATTTGTGGAAAACCAATGTCGCAAAGCATTTGTTCTAATATTCCCCAAAGTATCAATTTAGATAAAAAAAACTTAAATATTATTTGAACCTGAATAGGTTTTTAATTAATTATTTTGGCATTAGTCAATAGAGGCACGAAGTTTTCTAAACTGGTGAGATCCCATCAATCACAGAATAAGAACTACATGAAAGAGGAAGTGTTCCTTCTACATGAGGGAAACAGCCCTGGGTGTGTACCTTTGTGCAGCACCTGATGCTGAAGGCGAGCTGGGTGAATTACGAAGATTGTCTGGAATCTGTCTTTAATTCTTCCAGCACAATGCATTATTCTTTTCTTTCATACCTCACTGTTTTCTAAAAATGCTAAACTTGAGGCATGATCTCTGATGTGGATATCTACCTTTTTATATTCAGAATAACAAAACCCTCCTGGCCTTCCAGAAGAAGCTCATGCTGCCTCCCTTCTTGTTTTTGCAGCATCCTTTCCCCCCATTTTGAGAAATACACCTTTCCTTTCTCCCTTGCACACACTACAAAGATCCTCACCATAATCCAGTGCATCCTAGTCTTGGCCACCCCATCTATCGCTCTGATTCCCCATCCTATCTAAATTCCATGCTTTTATTTCAAGGTATTCTATCAGGGCATTTTCACCCACATCCAATGGGCCTGTCATGTCACTATCTGGCAGTGACTGACTTCTCAAGCACTGTTATGCTTTATCACTCAAGTTACTTAGCTATGTGATAACAGGCCTAATTTTGACTTTTTAAAACCGCTAAACGCTATCATTTTAGCATGCTGAAAAATGCTATTGCCTTGTACTCCCCATCCTGCCTTTAGATGACTGTTTTCTACAGTCTTACACTTAGTTACAGCCTCTTTAGGGTAGCTCCTGTGCATGCATGCCAGCACAAGAGGGGAGCAGTCAGGGACTAAGGCTCCAGGCTGCCCAGCGCTAGGAGCAGGGCTGAACACCTCTCCCAGGGTAGTTAGTGAACAACAAATAACCTCTAATGAGGGAGAGTACTTGGAACTGTACTAAAAGCAGAAGTTGTGCCCAGCAAGGTTTGGAAATGGAAAGGCATCCATTAGCTGTACCTGCTCCAACACTAAAGAGAGAACAAATAGTGCAGGTGTTAGAAACATTCTTTTTCAAGGCACCAGGATTTAATTGTTTTTTAAAATAGCACCAGGGACAGTTTAAGCAGCTCTTAAGACAGCTTTCAGCAGTTCTAAAGGAAAATGCAACCACAGTACAAAGGTTCTGCTTGGCTGATAGGCACTGTGCAAAGGGACAGCTTCATCTGGTTCTGCAACAGTTGTGTTGGGATGAACTCCATGTTAAATAGGAAGCTATATGCTCAGACTACTGATTACTCTGGCTCCCCTTCTACTGATAACATTTCAAGCTGCTATTCTACAATAATATTTTCAGGCAGCTTTTAATGATATTAAAACCCCACGATAGTGCCAATATCTATCCTGCCTGGAATGTCAGTAATCAGTGTTTTTCTATTATCCATCAAAAGAGTTGGGCTGACACATGCCATAATTTATTTCGACACAAGGAACATACTTGAAATAAAAATAGTATTTTCATGCTCTCTGAATAATTTAAACTTGTATCATATTTTACAGTTGAACAAGCTTCACCTACACTGTACTTTTGTGTCCAAGCTTACTAGGAATACTAGAAAAATAACAAATACTTCTAAAAGAAAAGGTAGACCCTGCCACCATTTACAAAGTGTAACCAGTATGAGAAGCTCAAGTAAATATGGATTTACATATTTACATGTCAACATTTACATATATGTTTGTAGATATATTATATATGATTTAATATGTAGAATATTTTAACACAGTTTCATTCTGGTTACATCCAACTCACCAGGCTAATTACTTTCGGTATTTTTAAGGTGACATACTATTTCTCTCATGTGTCAGGGAGGGCGAAGCTGATTTAAAAACCTTTCTGTGAAGCAATGTAAGGCTCAATGCTTAACACCATTCCCTGAAACTAAGCGTCTCAGAAAACAAGAAAACCTGTTCTTCAGGAGAATATGTGTATTAAAAACAAGCATGTCTTATTTTTTTAGAAGGAAAAGAGATCAGTGGTGAATGAACCACTGTGGGGTACTGGAAACAGCATTTGGACATAGCTCTTCCCAGAGCGAGGGCTGCAGTTTGGGCACAGAGATGACTTACCTCGGAGCAGCTCTCCTGCTCTCAGCCCCTGCTGTCCCCTGGCTCCCACAGAGGACACGGCTCAGATTTCACCGATGTTCCTGCAGCGGCCCAGGGCAGGCAGCCAGGGAGCAGGGTGGCAGTGGAACATCCCTGCTGCGTTCTGAGGCAGATCTCGAGGGTACCCAGCTGTTCTGCAGAGGCAGGTACCCCGCACAGGGTGCAAAATCAGAGCAGCTGCTCGCTTCTGGCAGTTACTCTGAAAGCTGATACTTCTGCACAGCATTGCATGGTGCCTTACACAAGTTTCTCCAGAGTTCATAATCAGAAGAGTCAGGTATTTTGAGTCCTTTCCTCTAGATCCATTTCTGGTTTTGTGCCTCCATCACTCAGTAAAAACTCATCTTGAAAGCAACTTTACCTAACAAATTAAAAAAAATCCCAAACCAAAACTTCAAATGCACAAAAAAGCCCCTCAAAAACCCCAAACAAGCAAAAAACCCTACACCCACTACTACTTTGAGACCTAGAAATCTGGTTTTATACTCGCTAAAGCCCCTTAAGCTCTTCATTAGTCAGATCCTGCAATGCCATCTCCAAAAGCAGTACCTTCAGTCTGCAAGAAAGACACACGGATTTACTAGTGAACGTTCTCAGACAGATTATTTAAGAAAATAAAAAGCAAAATAAACCTTTTTTTTCCTTTAAAATAAATGATACAAAGCTTACTCTATAGTCTGTCAAAATAGCATCTCCAAGAGATAATGACTAGTACACTCACGGTGAATTAGACTTCCACAAAAATTAAGTAGACGGGACAAAAGCAGGAATATATAGCAGCTATATACCTCAGCAGGTCAGTGACCACAAAGAAAACCATAAAAGCATTTACATCATGTTGACTAAGCATCTTTTTCCCGAACACTTTTCCCTTGTGAGCTGGCTTAACCTGACAAACTATACCAATCTGGTTCTCATTTCTGCAACCAATTTGTTTTCTAAACTACATACACCCAGTTGCATAAACAGATCTGTATTATAACCACAGAAGCAGCTGCCTCAGTTTCTGCTGTAATGAGCCATTTACAGATGTTTCATTTGCTCAGGCATTTTTTTTTTCCCACATGCTAAAGTTCCCACTATAAGAAACAGAGGTCATAGGTTATAAAACAGTATATGGAAACAACAGAGAAATAAAGGTATTGCCCACAACCCACTACAGTCTTGTGCTAACACAGGTCCCACTGAAGGTTTTTTTCTATCAATAAATCAGAATTAAGACAATTGCAGGAACACACCACTATAGCCTACAAGAAATTACATCATTTAATTACTAATTCTAGCTTTATTTTATGTGTGCATCTGTACCTTTCAACCAGATTCACAAAATGTAAAACTTGTGTTATCAGACTATTTCATACAGAGGTTGACACTTAGCTTTGTGATTACTTAGAAGAACATGCAATAAGCTACAGAAAGTTTATGAAAATATTTTAACAGAAAATTTTAGTCAAATAAATGAGCATGAGAAATCTTGTCTAACTTGCAAATTCTGTTTATAAGCTACTAGGAGACATTTCCTGCAACCAAAGAGAAAAGAAAAATAAATAACTACTTAGATTCCTTAAATCTTACAATTGGACAAGTGTTCCACTGTGTCTGCATTCTAAAGAATAGAAGTGGAAATTGTGCAGAAGAATGTTTTGCTTTAAATAATTGTCCAACTGTTATTGCTGTTTTTCAAAGAACATGAAAACATGCAGTGAAAACTTTAAACTAAAGAGACAGCTGAATGGACATATTTAGATTGTTAACACAATTAAAATGCAAAAGATAATTACAAAAGTTTCTCAAAATGTTGTGGTTTGTTTGTTTTAGGGTTTTTTATATGTACGTAGAGAACTGTACACAAAGAGGGAAATCAAAAAGTTGCTTAAAAAATGAAATATAGTAGTATACAGTATTTACAGCTTAAATGCCACCCTTTTTTTAACTGGAGCTTAACTATTACAGGAGCATGCAGTACATCCACAACTCAAAACAAGTACCTTTTTCACACTATAATATAGTCCTGTACAAAACATAAATCAAGTAAATGTTCAATCACTCTTCTCCATCACTGTTGTTACTATCTTTGAGCTTCATAACAATGCCTAGGTCACAACAATTTAGCTTAGGTAACACCATAAAATGAAGATATGAACATCTATTTCTAATGCGAGTTTGAAGAACACATTCTATCGACAAGACAGTTTATGGTGGGATACCAGCAATGTTCTGTTGTTCCAGTCATGCTTGAAGAAAAGCTGTACTGAAGGAGCACAAGTCTGTCAGCGGACTGATGAATATTTTTACCTTTGTCATTTCTAAAGATTTTAAAATTCCTGTTTTCCTCTCCTCTTATTTGCTCAGCTAAATCCAAATGGTTATAATACTTGTATTTGTAAAGCTTATAGTACAACTGTTAAAGTTATCAATATACATGTTAAATACTGTAGCCTTTTTCTACTTTAAAATAGATATTTATTCTTAGTGGTTTCTGTAAGCACTTCTGAAGAATTGTGTGCTATTCTGTATATTGTCACAGTCAAAAGTTTAGTTACATAGATCGCTGATTTTCCCCTAAAACACCCAATATATTAAGGACCTTCAGAACCTGATTCTCTGTATAAAATTTAGGCACATTTCAAACAAGTAAAGCATCTAGCCAAGTAATTTTGAAAGGTTTTAGATTTTTAGCTCCCATATACTGTATATCAATGGATAACCCACAATGGATTTTACGATGTTGTACTAAATATCTCAAGTAAACCTAGAAAATTAGGTCTCAAATCAAAAGGAATGCCATTTGCATCAATCAAGTATTGTTTATTTTATTGAAAATGTCTCTTCAGTATTTACTTTGCTGTATAGTTGGTGTTTTCAGTCCACAGAAGAAGCACAAAAGGACATACTACCCATTCCCTTCAACAACTGTCAAATCCTGCTAGGATTCAGGCAGTAGCTTCCTAAAGTCTTCAGTAACTACGAGATGAACAATTAGAAGTGAAAAACTGTGTGTTCCTGAAAGAAAATACTTCTTTAGATCCGTGTTTTAGAGCATAATTGTTTTCACACCTGCTACACTGGGAGAATACCCTAAGCAGTAATACATCTTTGCAGGCTTTGAGATGTCCTTGTGACTACATTTAGAACTAATATACAAACTGAATTTCATGTGTAAGTTCAGGCACAGTTGTGGGAAACAGCAGAAACAGCATTCTGTCAGGACATAATCTGTCACAATTTTAGGATATCAAACGTATGTACTCAGGTGGAATTCTACTTTCTGTGATAACTTCATTTTCCCAAAATTATGTGCAGTTACATACACAAATTAATGCAACCCAGACGAAGATTTCACTGCTGTTACATAGTACAGAATACTTTTCCCACTGACCCTAAAGTTTGTGGTGGTGGTGACCAACATGCAACCAAATATTTGACCTTTAGCCCAATACAAATGTTCAGCTCTGTTAAATTCATCTGTACTCAAAGAACATTTATTCCTCCCGAAGCAACAGCTGAGGATTTAAATAGTCTTTCCACCTTGGGCTGCTCCCAATCTAGAGACTAAAAAAAAGTAATAGTTCAAAAGGTATCCTATCAATATGTTGATGCAATTGCACGTTGAATTCTGGTAACTCTGAAAATGAGTTATGCTTTAGCATTTTTATGTATGTAATAATCCATCATAACCTATGAGCAACATTCAGTATTCCATTTTGCCTCAAAATGCTAGGAATTAGATTGGTTGTTAGGATGAAAACTGTGACCTAATCTCCACATTTTTCCCTGTAACTGAAATACACGTGATGAAAAAACCTATTTCTAGGAACAGAAGACCAACAGAAAAAAATTCTCATGTCCACAATTGCATTTCTAGGACTTATCAGAGTCACATACTTTTTTTGGGGGGCAGGGGGAGGGCCTAACTGATTAATCCACAATGTGTTACAACAAGCAACACTATTGTATCTATTTATCTGGAACTGTACATGTGTGATGTTGGATGTCTGTGTACAAAAACGTGCGGTTTAATATGCTCATGATATAAATATCTAGATTTAATACAGGCAATGCATTATTAGAATATGCCTAGTGCATGAAATACATAAATTAAAACAGAAAACAACAATTACATCAGTTCTTATAGTTATTAGATCCTAGACTCCATTAGTTTCTGCTCAAATGGCATTATATATGTGTCCCCCACAACAGAATTCAAATACAAATTGTAAGCAAAAGAAATATCAATGTACAATATGTTGAGAGGGAAACATTATTTCCTTTCTCAAAATCAAAACAGTGTACTTCAAAAATAGAAAGCTACTTTAGACAAAATCAGAACCATGTTGAGCGTTCAAAACTGGTTAAATTATTGGTTTCTTAAAAAAAAAAAGTCAACAGCAAATCATGGCTAGCCACAGTACACAGCTTAGTCTCATAAACTCAGAATTACCCAGAAAATTAAAGAAATAATTATTTAGAAGTTTTTCCTGAAATACAGCTGTGGGTTTTGAATTAAAACGATCTTTTTTCATCTGGGGAATAAGTCAGGCCAACCTGAGCAGGGACAAATGTTCCTTAGTTGCTTCCCAAAATGAGAGGCAGGAGACCAACCATCTCCAGTGTATGTATATCACCAAGAGATGGTGGAAGCTCTATTGAATGCCTGACTCAAGGTCAGAGGGGTCATTCCCAAAAGGAATCTCCAAGCGGGCGTCTGCTACTGACCTCCCAACCAAGGAGGTCACCAATTAAATAATAATACCAATTAAATCAATATTTGGGTCACTTAAAAAAGCTTTGGGTCAACAGAACCTGGGTCTATGGGTGATTTTGGCTACCTAGACACTTGTTGGAAGAACAATACGGCAGCTCACATGTTATCCATCAAGTTCCTGGAATATGTGGAGGACATATTTGGAATACAGATGTTAGATGTGCCAATCAAGGGTGAGGCACTGCTGGACTTGCTACTCAAAAGCCAAAGACGCCTGCTTTGTGAAATCCCGACCAGTCACAGCCTTGGCTGCCATGATTGCAGCAGTGGGATCCTGCTGAGCACGCTGAGGGTCAGTGTTAAAACAAACATTTTAGATTTAGAAGAGCAAACTTCACTATGCTCAGAGCCCATTTGGAAGGGATGCCATGGGAAGGGATGCCATGCAGGATAAAGAAGCTAGTAGTGAGTGCTTGGAGTGTTTGACCAACAGTCTCCTGGAAACACTAAAACAGTTCATCACCTTCAAGGTCAGGAAAGAGACAGATCAAGAGATCTCCTTGGCTTAACTGTGAACCTCTGAATCTGCTCAAAGCCACCAGAAAAGCACACCAGAGATGGAAAAGCAGAAAAACTCACATTGAGAGCTAAAAGGACATTGATAGGGTGTACAAAGAACCGTAAGAAGTCCAACAAGGACATGGGTAAGATCTTGCTCTTGGCAAAACATAATCCAGGAGTGCACCACAGGCTGGGATGGACCTGTCTGAGGAGCAGCTCTGTGGAAAGGGATCTGGGGGTCCCGGTGAACAAGCAGCTCCATGTGAGTGAGCAGTGTGCTGTTACGGCAAAGAAAGCCAAGGAGATCATTGGAATGATGGACTGCATCAACAAGGGCATCCCCAGCAGAGATAAAATCATCATTATCTCACTCAGCACTTGTCAAGCCACACCTGCAATTCTGGGTTCTCTGTGTTCAGCTTTGGTCACTGCTATGCAAAAAAACCCACAAAACCATGGACAAGCTGGAGAGGGTCCAGAGAAGGGCCACAGGGATAATCAAAGGTCTGGGAAACCTGACATATGAGGAAAGCCAGAGAACTGGGTTGGTTCAGCCTTGAGAAAAGAAGGCTTAAGGGAGACTTTATCACCATATTCCGATTTTTAAAGGGTGGCTACAAAGAAGAGACTCCCTTTTTACAAGGGGTCACATGGAAAAGATGAGGGGTCATGTGTACAAATTACTTTGTGATATTCCAACTGGACACTGGAATAATGCCATTGGAACAATCTCCCTAGGGAAGTGTTGGATTCCACAGCATTGGCCAGTTCTAAGACCTGGCTGGTCAGGGTGCTGGGCTACCTTGTCTAGTCCACGCTACTCACAGAAAAGGTTGGACCAGGTCATCCTTGAGGTCCCCTCCAACCTGGTATCCTATGATTCTATGATCGTACTGATAAACTGAAAGTGTGTGGGATGTTTATATCTTTGATGACAGCAGCTTCTACAAAAGCAGTAGCTTTCCCACATTAAATACTATATTCAGTACTCCCCCTTCTCCCAAATATTAAACTGTGTCGATGCATTATTTGCTCTGCACAATGCAGAATGTGCCCAGTGATACAATGCAGAGACAGGCAGAGCTGATTGAAGATCGTGCTGAAACATCCTGTGTGGACAACACTCTATTGTCCAAGGGGAACCAGGGTACCATCAGTGCCATTCACACACAAGATATCTTTGTAACCTAATTGAGGGGGGCAGGGGAGGGGAAGGCTATCTAAAGTAATTTTATTTTCCTTGGAAAAGCTATTTCAGTTGTTACCGTGTGTCAGGTATTAAACATTCTGCAAAGCCGCCATTCTTATACATATACATATATACACATATACATAAAAATAGATATATATACACACACACTGACTAAAGCACCTCATGCTTACCACTGCTGTTTCTAGGGATGTAGAATGAAAGTTCCAAGTTTTGCAGACATAAGGCCACTTACACTTCCTTTCACTGCTGGAGTTATTAGGCAGTAGGTTCATTCTGTGATCAAAGAATACTTCACGGACAAACTTTTTATCATCATAAATTCCTCACAAGAAACAGCTGGAAACAGACTTCTGTCAAATAAAACCACGTCCCTGTTAAGCCACTTAAGCATTACATTATCTGCCTGTCCCTTGTTGCCAGGCAATAATGCCTTATAATGCAGAGACAACTAAGCACATGACAATGTTTTAAAAATTAATACAACAACCTATGCAATAAAAATTATTCGGAGAAAGGTAGCCTAAAACCTGCAAAGATGCCTCCTTGCCAAGGGGGAAAGTTACAATGGCAGCAATTTAATTGGCACAGTAATTAAAATGAAGAATGAAGTTCATCAATACAAGCATTTGTATCTCATTAGTTAGCAGCAGTCTGCTGTAGTTTAACTTAGTGAAAGACAGCAAGATATTGAGCAGTGGCAGCATAAGAGCCTCCTATAAAAAATAAGAATTGAGATGTTCAAGGAAATTTGGAACCTGTGATTAAGTTTCAGTGTGAGATAAAGGCATGAGACAACCTAAATTACTGAATACAGTGCTTCATCATAGGGTTGGTTTTGACCCAGATAAAGCATTTCCAGATTGTCAAATAAAAGTTTTAAAGTCTGTTGAACAACACACTGTATCAAGTAACCAAATAAATTAGAAATAATCAAAATAGAACAAGAATGAAGATGTGAGATTTTTTTTTAAATCCTCTCCCCATAACACATACGTAACACAGCACATCAGGAGAAATATCTTCAATTATTTTATTATTCAATTTTACTTAAATACCTGAACACAGTTTTCTCACAATTTAAGACAATGGGGAGAAGTTTCAATTGCTTTTTACAGATGTCATAATTTCATTGTCGACTAAAGTGCAATGGTTGTGTGCCAGAAAGTATAAGCAGAAAGCAAAAGACACAAGACACAAAAACAAACCACAAAGAGTAAGTTTTTGAAGACATTCAAGAACAGTGAGAACATATGTATTCAGCCACATTTTTAAAGCAATTAAAAGTAAAAATAACACTGAAAATGTTTATAAACCTGTATTTTATCTTGTTCCCTTCAAAGCCCATTCTTTGTACATTTTCCAAACAAGACTCTAGTGCTTTTAAAGAAAACAAATAATATCAGCATTCTTGGTAGTTTAAAGAAATGTATGTGGAATAAGATAAAGGTTAATTCATTATATTTTGAAGCACTAAGCAATGACTGGATTGCAAGTTATATTTTAGACATATTCTTTTAGCTGTGCAGTAGGTGCCAGTGTTTGCCACAGTCCTGAAAGCCTTTTTGACATCGTAACAGCAAAACCTTTGAGTGATTTACTCCCCTGTCAGCATTAAGAGACAACTGCTGAAAAGCATTCACTGGAGAAAAGATGTAAAAGATCCCTTATTCTTCACAGAACTTTACGCCCTTTAAATTTTGTATTTCATAAATAATTAGTCATTAGAATTAAAATTTCTCTTTACTCCAAACACTCACATTTAAGACATTTCACATGCACAACACCACTCTGTCCCTTTTAAACTAGAAAAGCACAAACTACTGAAAGCTAAGTATTTGAAAGTTCCAGGTATCTTAATCTTTCCAAAGATACAAAGTGTTCAGAAACAAGATAGTAAATACATTAATGCTGCCCCACTTACAAATTTCTGGAGTATGGTAATTATTTTATTAAACTCAGTATTTTTGTTCAGTAGAAAACCAACGTATGATATTGTAACCCCTCTCCATTTTCGTCATAGGTGTGTTCTCTGAGAGTTTGTTTTATTTGTGTGTTCCTTACAGAATACATGTAGGGGTAAGGGTCCTACCAGTGCTTAATTAAATATAGAGAGTATATTTGCAACCCTTTCTGAGGTCTGCAGAGGGGTTGGTAACCACCTGTACGTTGAAGACAAAATAATTTAGAGGAAAACATCAATTTAAGATTTGTTTGTGCATACACAACAGATTGTACTTAGTAACCTTCACACAGGCTCCTTAAACTCCTGATTTCTGACGGGCTAAAATCATAAAGAAATGTGCCAAAGAAGAAAACTGCCACAAGCCATTCTTCACTTAGTGCTAATTATATCAGGGTTGTTAAAGCTGTGGTTCTTAAACCCCATCAAAATTTATCTACATTTTGAAACAGATCTAGCAGTTGTTTTGAATACTGAACAAGAACATTCAGCACTCAGACAGATTCTGCTGAAACACAAAAGCCAGTTATCTCACTATTTCGCCTGAATTCGAGGAAAATTGTGCACATTCACAGAATTCTTCTACATTCCAGAGCCTACCCAGCCACCTGCTCAGAATTAAACCCCAGGTTTGGCACACAGAACAACCTTCAGGACGGCCCCCCTGTCTCACGACGATGTGCTCAGGACAGTGATCCCATCACCAAGCCTGGACCTGCCTGGCAGCTGCTCGAGGTGCTCCATCTCCACTTGGCACGCAGGGATCCCCCCTTGCCCGTGACGGAGGCACGTAAGGCGCAGTGCAGGAGTGCAGCAGTTCCAACACTAGAGGACAGCCTGTTCATTTGACTGAGCCTCGAGATTTGTAGTGCACTTTCCACATAGCTTCCTCCCTCTTGCACGAGAATTCGAGTTCATAAGCTGATGAATCCACTTTCAGGAAGCATCTCTTCAGATTCAAGATTTCTGTCTCCCCCCTTTCTACGTAAGTCTCAAAGCGTTGCAAGAATTCTTGAAAATGAGATAATTAATGTCAGTACTGTCTGTCCAACACCAAAGACAAGAGCTTCTAGGGGAGCCATATTCTTTCCTGCTACTCTGTAAATTCCGGCTACTGCAGCACCTAAGAATCACAAGGAAAACAATGATCAAATCACAGAAAAAGACAAGGTTGAAACATGTGACAAATTATTTACTCTGTCTATGCATCAGCTATTTGTAGCACATTACCAAACACTGTATTACTTCATGGCATTACACAACTACAAGCCTTGCTTGTATTTTTATAGTTACGTATATCCTTCAGGAATGATTTCCCCAATTGAACCAGATCCACTTTTTCATCATCAGTTTGATTTAAGAAAGTTTAATCTTCTTGTTTCCCTGTGGACATCTCCAGATGATTTTTTTTAAAACATTTTTTGTGCCTTGTGCCAGTTTGAAAAGGTAGCAAGACAATCCTCTAAAAATTGACCAAGTCTGAAGTGTGGTTTAATACTGTTTGTATAGGCAGGGAGAAGACCAGAACAATAAAGCTGCTAGTGTCAACAAAACAATTGTAAACACATATTTACCAGTTCATTTAATATTTCAGCTGAATAAACTGGTCATATTATATAAGTTTATTTTGACTTAAACTACTTAATTGTTAACAATTGTTTAGCAAATCCAGCAAAACATGAAACAGGTCAAAATATTTCAGTGTTATCCATGAATGTGTATGAGAGGAAATTTCTAACCAATACAATATTTTGAGCCATAGCACATTAAAAAAAAACCCAAACGAACAAAAAAAACCCACAGCAGACCATTTTTCTTGTACAGTTGTGTGCAAATTCACATTTGAAATATAGCATGAAGAGACCAGGATCAACCAAAACCAAACTCAAAACTTAATTGTAGACCTCCAGTATGTATTGTCTCAGGTGCTATCTAGTCATAATTAAACGCCTTCAGAGATCACAGAGGCTTTTTCAGGCTCAAAGGGGACTGAAAAGTCATCACAATTTTTAGAAATAACAGGCAAGAGTTTAAAAAAAATGGTGGGTTTTTTTGCTATTGCACAGTTTCTAACAGGAATAGTCTGCTGGAGTGATCAAAAATCCATTAGTGACACAGAAATACATTGAGTTCCAACAGATTTTCTGAAAGTAACATCAGCATCTAAATCATCTGACATCTTTGAAAAGCATCATCTGTTTTTATAGTATTTTTAGGAAGAGTAGGATTCTATAATGATTGTGGCCATAACAGTACTTACAAACACTATTAACCACATTGTTAGGTAATTTTTGAGTTCATTCATTTTTATTGTTGTTTTTTTTAAAAAAACCCATGTTCTGTAAAGTATATTTTGTCTGAAATATCTCACCAGAAGGTTAGCCTTATGGTATTTCACTCAGCTACCTTGCATAAGCTTTTCCATTTTTTCCTTCACTAGCTGCTGTTGAAAACTGAAAGAGATCCCTTAGACTGAACCCACTACTAACATTAAAATTATTTTTCAGATTGAATTCTCAAAACAAATTCAAAGTGGCCAAAAATGTATACCAGAATCATCACTACTAGGTCAAGAATAGAAATTTTGAGCTTCTTGAGAAAACACTGAGATACTTTGGGAAGTATCCAGAATAAAACAATAAAAATTTGGTAGTTTCCTAATTATGTATTATTACACAAATAACAGTGTGCAATACAACCTGTAATGCACAACCCAGCACAGCTGCTAGAGAGCCAAAAGTATGTACAATGGGCTGCCAACGAGGGAAATGAGAATATATCACCAAAAAGGAGTGTGCTGGGGAAGAGGAGGAAGGACAGACCCTTCTGGATGAAATGCAGCTCAAATCCTTGCCTTAAGCTGCCTGGTATTTACATATTCTTGTTTGGCTTGGTGGGGTTTTTTTGGTTGTCATTTTGCGGTTCTGTTAGTTTGTTTTTGTTATGGTTTTGTTGGGTTTTGGGTTTTTGTTTTCTTGGTTGTTGGTTTGTTGGTTTAACTGTATCCCCTGCTAATTTTTCAATACCTTTTTTAATAACCATTGATTTCCATGATTTTTCAAAGCTTAGAAATGGAGGAGTCTCCTGATTTCCTATATGCTGGTAAAAAGGTCCCAGAACATCAGAAAGTTTGAAAGATCTCCCTGAGAAAAATTAAACTTACATTGTGCAATAGTCCATACTGCCTTCATTCACCTACACAAACAATGCAGAAGACTGGAAACACAAAGTGGAAGTTGAAGTCAGTTTGCTATTTCAATTTCTTAAGCACTGGACCAGGCATAGACTGGACCAGCACTAGACCAAACAGCTGACAACTCACACCACCCAGTTTGCAACACAACAGCTATTAAAAATCCTCTTTAATATTTGATCACCATAATTTGCCTTCAGAAGCTCCCCACAGAACTTCCTTCAGGATGAAACGAGCCAGTTCTGTCCAGAAACAAAAAATACTTCAAGGTAAAAGTACTTGCCTAAGCAAATTGCAATGCTCTGTGCAAAACCTTTGGGAACAGCATAACAAATCTACAGTTTAAGCTTAGAGAAGTTCTCAGATGAATATCCACACAAACAGGACTGCTTACATGCTAAATGTTTTGACCTGCAAAACTGGATGCCAAAAATACAACTGTGTTGCTCCTCTTCTGATACAAAGATAAAGGACATAAAGTACTTTCATTTGAGAGACACCAATCCTGAAACCTCCCCACCACAGAAAGCTGTGAAAGTCTCTGCTTGGATCTTTCAACACCACATTTCCTAACTTCAGTTCTTCAGAAATGCTCATGCATGGCTGGCCTTGTAACAGGCCACTGCCATTTTAATCCTAAGACAAAAACCAGCGAAATATATAACATAAAGCACTCAACTGTCCAACTGTAAGTTCCAACTTATCTTAGCAAAGAATCCCAAAAACCCAACTGAACTATACTGTGTTAAATGGTGGAAGTTCTAAGCTGAGAAATCTGTAGCAATTAAAACAACCTTTTGAGGAAAGTCTTAGTGAAACTTCTCATGACATTTGCATTTTTATTTAACCTTTAAAAACAATAGGCGGGAAGGACTTTGAGTAGCAATAAGAAATAATCTGTCACAAATCCTCTTTGAATATGTCCAAAGCTGATAGAGATACCACTATTCTGATAACCTGGGCAGAACACAGGAAAACTGGAATGAAAGCTGGGAAGTTTTGCCTTCAGACCATATGGTGGTTGCTAGATTTATAGTTCCTTGCCCTCAGAGACCTTTCAAGTTAGGCCATCTTTCCTGCAACACTGAAGATTTTGGGGCAGAAACTACAGCTCAGTTAACACAGGGACCATTCAACACATGGGTTTTGATGCTGAGAACTCCTTACCAGCATTGTTTCAGACAACGAAGCACACGCTTCTTTCCTGCAAAAATAACATTCACTACTTTTCCCCCCACAATAGAAAACTCAGCATGCTCCTACTTGCTTGGGAAAGCTACCATAGACCATTTATAAGTTTGATAAACAGAGCTGGATATGATAAAACGAAAGAATGAATAAAGTGTCCTACAAGTTTTATGGCCCATATTTCACTGCTGACACAGATATAGGAATTTCTTGGGAAAGATGGAAAAGCAGCATCTGATACCAATAACTCTAGATGAAGACAGATGAGCAGCATTTCCTCAAAACATTCTTGGCAACATCACTCGTGTCATATTTGGTCAGGTGTAACACTTCTGCACTTTACTACATAAAATACTCCTACTTTCTGCAGTGTTTCGAATACAAGCGTGGTTTTTAACCATAGCTCAGTGAACCTTTCGGCTTTAACAGAAAATATGGTTGCACCTATCTGAGGATATAATGCCAAGAAATAAAAAATGTATCTTGAGTGGTAGGCATTCATCTAATACCATAAGAAACTCTATAACAAATGCCCTTGCCAAGCAGCATTTTACCTAAAACATCAGCAAAGCTCAATTTTTTTTTTTGGGGGGGGTGTGGGAGGGGGAAGAGGGGGAGAGTCTATAACTATTGCAAAATCATTAATAAACAATTAACAAATCACTAAGAAATGCAGGCTTTTTTTTTTTTCTTTTTAGAATTAGATGTAAAATAAGAAAGAAAAAAAAACCCAACAAAAACAACAATGAAAAATAAAACACCAAGCAAAAACAAAAGGCAGACTTACTGGTTATCATTGCTCCAGTTATAGAACCCAGAAATCCAATGCTGACCACAATGACAGAGATCAGCCTCCCCTGTCTATGCCTCTGCAGCATCACAAACATTAATACTCCCACAGCACCATGGACAAAGAGAGAAGAGAAGAGAGCCCAGAGGAAAACCCAGTACCACATCTCTGAAAGAAAGCAGTCAAATAAAGAGTTAATATTTTTTAGACAAGAACTTTATAAGTAAGAAACTTTAAAACATTGAAAAAATCAACAGTAAGATAAAAGCAATATGGATTTCTATCTTAAAAGTGATACATGTGACACCATCAGCACATGCTCACAGCTCTTTCCTCATTTCAGCAGTCCATCATGAAGGATTAGCTGTATTATGTCAAAAATTACAAAAAAGATTCCGGCAAAAATCTTAATTCAGATGTATTTTTACAAGTAGCCATAATTCCTTTCTTGGTTTCTTTAAATAGTGTTGATTGCAATTTCTTAGTAGGCATTGTAACTGCTTCTGTAGAATGAAATATTCTCTGACACAAAGGCTGAACGAGGAAAAAGTCAAGAACTGGTTTGGGGTTTGTTTGGGTTGAGAGTTTTTATTTTGGGACGGGTGCGGATTTTTTGTTGTTCCCCAGCCCCCCACCCCACCCTTGCCAATAAGAGACAGCATAAGGTAACATCAGATGGGAAAACTGAGATTAAAGACTTCAGTTTATCTACCCAGGAGCTGTAATAGAGCGTTCCATCAAACTAGCTTCAAAGGCACTGATAAAACCACTGTAATTTTAACAAGGAATTTTAACACATCTAACTCCTTGCTTCTAATTGCTTAACACAGAACTTCAGAGAGAGGTAGTGACTATTATTTAAATCACTAAAAAGGGTTTCAGATCACGAGAATGTCTGGAGAACAAACATTTCTTTGAAGAATGGCAGACATGATGATCACCTTCAAAGAAAAGAGCTGGAACCATCCATGGAGCTACACAATAACCCAAGAACCTTTATCACTTGGGGTTGACTTTCTAAAAACATTCTATACATCAAAAAGGTGGCTAAACAAAAGAAAAAAACCCTTTAAAGTCAACTACAGTAGGTATATGTCATTACAGAATTTAGCAAATTAGGGTAAATATTCCATAATCCTATGGCACTGTCATTAATTCAGTTTTTGCTGCAGTTCCCCCTCAAAAATAGAACAAAACAAAAACCACAGCTTTCTTACAAAAGCAAGATACTTATCGCTTATGAGGCGAGCCTGTATTAATGCAGCTTGACTCACATCAACTATTTGAGCAAAAAGTACAACCCAATTAGCTAACTTAAAAAATACCGAGCAGCGCAAAACATACTGTGAAAAAATGCAGAGAAAAAAATGTTGCTACACAGTAACCACAGCCCTGGGAGTCCGCTGTCAGTAGGAAATGTATATAGATAGCACAGATACAGAGTTTAAGCTTTTTATTTAGCAGTACTTTGGGAGTAGCTCAACCCTTCCCCTCTCACACAGGCATAAATGGCAACATTGTGCCTGCCCAAGGACGTACAACTCCTCTAAATCACAGTAGCCAAAAGGCTCCTTAAAGAGAGCAGCATGGAAAGTGGGTGACAAATCTACATTCAATTTATACTTCAGCTGTAGTTCAAGGTGTGACTCTTCCTATTGAGTGCCTGGATACAGGCACACACATCCTGAGGGTGGCTCGGAGCAGCTCTCCTCAGATCCTCCATCCCTTCACCCCCGGCCCCAAGATGAGTCTCAAAAATCTAGGCAAAAGGATAATGACCATGGTACTGTTCCACTAAATTAATGTCTCATCATTCTCAGAAGCTACTGTGACAGAACAGTGGCAGGGGTGTCAAGCAGTCACTCCACAAACCCCCTCACTAAATTAAGACAGACTGACCGACTGGTGATCTAATCTGCTGTGTTCATGGATAGTGTGGGAAGGAAACCTCTCCTGCCGTTTTAACAGGCCTTGTCCATTACTAGCACAGCTTGGGTGTTTCCACTGTTTTATTCAAGCAGAAGCACATAAACAAGAGGATTAACCGAAGATCTACCAATATAGAACCCGGCAGCCCTGCCAGACCTACAGTTTGACAACAGGGAAATAAACCTTAGGACCAAACCAATCTGGATCAGCAAAGTCTGTGGGAATCTGACACTGTCACACACTGTAATTTCAACAGGATTTGTTAGGCACTGCATCACCTTTCAGGAAATTGGTGTTTGTAGGCATTGCCAACCATTATCAGGTAAAAAAGACAAATGACTTCCAGTCTTAGGAAAACTCACTAGGATGACTGTATTTTTAGAAGAAAATGAAAGCTTATGGGAAGGCTAACTACTCCCCTGTAACTAAGAAACCAAAAATATTTACAAACTCTTACACAACAAAATAGCTCCACAGTGAGCAACTATCTTCGGTCTTATTTACGTTCCAAATAAGGCTCAAGGAAAATTAGCATCACCCCCCACTTCATATTTAGGGCAGGAGGCTTGAGAAGAGAACCAGCACCAAAATGTCCTGTTGGCTAAAGAAATATAAACTTCAGTCCTTTGCTACACACTTTCTCCTCCTACTCCTTAAAAGCAGCAGGCATATTGAAAAGGAAATTAGAGAACATCCAGAAATATCCCTTGTTTGACATAAAAGCAGCTGGAGCTTTGTTAAACTATGACCTTCCTTAAAACATCACCTAGGTCCTAGGAGCTGAAACAGGACAAATCACTTCCAAGCACCTTCCCTAGAAAAGGCCAGAAGTTATCCTTTCTTATCCTCCTTTATTTACTCTTTTTATGCCTGCCAGTTCAACACACTCATTCATTCACTTCTGCTCATAGGGCGAGTGATGAAGCCAACCAAGTAAGTTTCTTAACAGGGATGAACAAGGTAAGGAGAGACAGCCAACCTTTCAAGCAAATTAGAAGAGACCTTAAGCTCCATACACCTAGAGGACAATATAGACATTCTCATCCTGACATGGTGAGGGCAGAGAATTATACAATTCATGTTCTGTAAAATTCAATACCATCTAACCCCTGAATCATGAAGATTAGAGTAACACTGAAAGACACAAAGAATGGGTTGGGAATAACATCTAGAGATGCCACTGTAAAACAGAGAATGTGGACATCTGAACACAAACGGTCAAGACTTCCCTTGTTCAAAAATGACTGAGTAGTTTAATTGCTCAACTGACATGCAATATCTCTAAGGAAAAGGAAGTGAGACTGAAGTGTCTCAACTATTTATGTCCTAAACACTGACTGATAAGCAGCACAAATTTATGTACATAATCATCTTTGCTACCCTGGAAAAAAACCACAGTCCAATTCCAGTCTTTGTGCAGCTACACTAATTAGCTGGCTCTTTTGACAACATGAGCTGCACAGACAGAGTACTTTGCTGTTTTGGAGGTAATGATTTACCTTTATCTGTCAGAGAGCTTCAAATACTCACCTAACCTCAGTTTATTTAGTCATGCGCTCATAGAGCATCCCTAAAAAATGCTTGCAACTTCCTTAGCTTGACCCTAAGAAAATTTCAGACCTTCCTTTCAGTGTACCCAAATTACTTAAAGTCGCCGAAACACAACATACATGTATCAAAACTCCACAGTTCCTAGAGAAATACAGGAACTAGGGAAGGCCCAGCACTCACCAGTTTACAAGCACAATGACATCCAATATATTGCAAAGATGTCAGAAATTTTCTAATAAGAACAACTGATACACATTCTTCATGTTTATTTAAAATTCTTAGTGCTTAAACTGAAAAGAAGATTTAAGATAGTGTTTATGTTCCTTTCCACTGGCTTGCCTGAGATGCGGATTTTTTTCCAACCAGAAAAGCTGCAAGGCTCAAATACTTCGTAATTAATGCCCAATCACACCAGTTTTAGAGTACTTCTATGTTAATTTTGATATTTATAGATAACAGATAGATATCATGAATACATTATGCTTATGTAATACAGATACACATTATACATATATTAGTGTAGGCATAAACAACCTTAGAGATTAGAAAAAGTTTTTTAAGCATTTTACTGTTTAGAATAACATTCATATCACTTCCATCTTATCAACACTTGAAGCACTCCATCAACAGCGTCATCTTACACAAAGAAAGTAGCTTAATTATAACATTTTCAAATATTATCTATATATATATGAATATGCTGTCCTACTGCCATTCAGCTTCAGTAAACATAGATTATCTCCTTAGTCCTTCATCTTCAGCACTTTTCCTCTAGTTCTCAGCTTGTTTAGCCAGATGAATAACGATTGCCTACAACATGTCACAAATCAAAAGGGATTACTCCAAAACAAAGTATCTCTCTCTCCATTCTAAGTCCAGTACCCAGCCTACTACTATTAGGTGAGTCAAGCAATAAACACCTGTATCAGGAATACAAAAATACAAATTTAAGTCAACAAGGTAGCACATGTCAAATTTTGAATTAGAAAAACCAGTACTGTTACATTCCTGTAGCTTATAAACTCAAAGCACTCAGATGAAGTGACAGCACATGATGCCTGCAAATGTAACTCAGCTCTTAACATGTTACATTTTTTTCTTCAGCACCACGTCCTGTCCCTAATTACTGTATTAACTGATACTTTCAAAGTTAACAACAATGCAGTCAAATCGTTCCTTGGAGATGCTAACGTTTTTGCTGCATTAAGTGGGGAAAAAAGCACTTCGCCGAGGAGCATTTAAATCTTAAATTACAGACTAGTCCTCTCAAGTAACAGGATAGGGAGCAAAGGCAATCCAGATAATCAGAGACAAATGAGCACAGGACAGAGCTTAGAAGCTTCTATTAGTAGAAATATTGCCAAGTCCTTTATTGCGGAAGCAGCCTTTAAACAATTTTTATTTTACTGGATACTAATAGTGGGATTTTTTCTCCTTTTTCAGTTCAAATTTGGCTACTATCTGACTGGTTCTAGTAAACCCTGATCTACCATTAACTCTAAAACACAACTGGTTCATATAAAGGAGGTGTTCTTGGGATTTACTGGAGGATGTAACAAAGTGAGGTAAAAGCCACCTCACCTCTCCCATGATTACTAAAGCCTTGCTTCCACCTTCCAAGAGAGGTCAGGAGGGTAGGAAGCAAGCACACAACGGTGATGGGCCTGTGTTCAGCTAAAAGGAGCAATGCTTGAAGCTTTAGCTGTTATAGGGTGTGATGTGTATGTGGCAGCAACGAATTTGTCTGTGGTCTCCAAGGTATTTGAGGCCACGTACCAAAGATGAGATTTCCTTTTTTCATGTTGAACCTGATTCACATATATGGTATAAAAATAATCTTTCAGGTTCTCATTGACAGGAAAAAGAACCCACCAAACCTAAGCTATTACGATGTGAAGCTTAGGCTGCAGTTCTTATCAGGACCCTGTTGAAAGTTTCAGAAAATTAATATATTATTAATAAGGATGCTGATAAAATTTTGCAACTTGTTTGTGCAAACATAATTAACATGGTTTATTTTAAGGAGATAAATCTTTACTTGTGCAGCTCAAAAGTCCAGTCCAGACCACAACTTTAAGTCCAAAAGTAAACACAAGGCAGTCTTGAACATTCATGGAACATGCTATATTAGTGATTTTCTTTTCCCAGTCTCCTGGAGAAGTTTCTCCTTATACCTAACAGAGGTGCAAAAGGGAATGGATTAAGTGGTCAAAGAAGATAAACTCATTCACAAACCTATTCACTTAGCAGGGAAAACAACAGAATTTCTGGTTTTGAATAAAGTTTACTTCGATAAGTAGTAAGGAACAGTTTATGTAACTAGCTTAGCTTTTTGTTAATATCAATGATTATATCAATATAAATTTTATCCTGTGGAAAAGAGTTTTAAGTCCAGTGCAAGTTTTGGACTGCTGACAGTCCATGAGAACATTCAGCTCAACAGGTTTTGGCTGTAAGAGTGGCCTGCACTGAAGCACCAATTTAGAAACTGCAACTACAACTGATGGTGACATTCTCCAACAACATCATGGTGGATAAAAAATTACTTTTCAAAATTTTTTCAAAATTTAAATATTTTTTAAATTAAAAAGAAAATAATATTCCACATCAATAACACCTTATGCAACCCCTCATCTTATTGCAAAAGCACTGAGAAACGAGCTGAATTTTACTCTCGGCACTGAATTTCATAGAAACGCCTATGTTGCATAATCGTCTAATAAGAAAAACTTTATAGAGGATGTCTGGCACAAAGCAAAGTGAAATCCATTGTGAACTTCCTCCTTTAAGAGTACAAGTTTTTAGAGTAGGTATGAAAAAGTAATTACTCGGGAAGTGAGCTGTATATAGTGCATCACCACACTAATACCTGGAAACTTTAATCATCAGACACACACTAGAAAGTTCACAGATCAGATAAATATGAAAAGGCTAATCTTTTTTATTGCACTAAGAGGTATCCTGAAAGTTAAAAGAACAAGAAAGATGATCACTCTCTGTTTGCTACAGCTTCAACTTCAGCTACACTTCTATTTTCATCACACTTCTATTTTCATCACACTTCTTCCACCTTTAATAGATTAAAAAAGAAAAAAGAATATATCTATTAATCATTACTATAGAGTGCAAAAAGAAGACAGAATATTCTTCTATAAATATTAGAATATTTTCATAACTGTTTAAAACCTACACCCTTTACTCAACATTTTCTTCAACCTAATATACCCCCACACTGAGCAGAATTTACTCCATTACATCTCTGCTACTGAAACTCAATCCCTGCTTATTCAGAGCTGGAAGTTTATGCTTTTCTTTACACATGGACAGAATAAGAGAAGATACCCCTCTCCACTGTGTGCCTTGGGTCTCACAGCAGTCCACACCCATTTTTCAGCCAGAGACTGGGCACAAAAAAGTCAGTTCGTGCCAAAAGCCAGCCAAAGCTCCCCTCTCCTAACAGAGGGTGAGGACCTGGCTCTATTTTGGTTCACAGAACCTTTTTGGAACAGCTCAGTCTTTAAGAATCCCAGATGCTTAAGATTACGACTATTTGTCAGAAAACATGCCACCTCATTCACTCTCACAGCTCTCATTGTCCACAGGTATAGTTAGGGGTAGCAGGGGAAGTCTCTGATCCTCCATTCAGTTTGATGGTTTTCTAGTCGAGTTTTTTATAGCTCTGTCAAATGCCAATGAGCATACATCCACAGGGAAAAAAAAACCAAACAACTAAACCCAACCTACCGCCCCCAACAAACATACTCCAGCCTTCCATCCATATTTATACACTCACACACACTTTCTACAACCCTTTACTCATGCACAGGTACCCATCACTTCACTCGCATGCACACACACCCTGTATCATTAGCCTTCTTCTATTATATACGGGCATAGAAAAGTGAGCGAGCACATCCCACACGCTCACGTCCTTTGCAGGGGCAAGCATCCCAGACACCGGGCACACACCCCAGTCCAACCAACACCTCACGCAGACCCCTCCCGATTTCCTGGACCCCACAGCAGGCGCACACACCTGCACACACGATACACCTGCTCACAGAACACGCATGAAGGCATCCGGAGAGACTCCGGAACACCAACACCAGCCCTCCGTACGCGCGGCACACAGGGAGACCACCGCCACCCCCACGCCCTCCATTGTGCTCCAGGCACGGAGCGCCCGCCCGCCCCGCGGAGCGCACCCCGGCATCCGCACGGCCCCGTTACCCGTGAGGCTGCGGAGGACGGTGCCGTGAGCCCACAGGCTCAGCACTTGCTGCACCGACAGGTTGATCATGGAATTGTCCCCCGCTTCCACCTTCATGGTGCCGCCGCCGGGCGGGGTCCGGCAGCCGCCGGACCGCGGGGCGGGAGGGAGGCGGCGGCGGCGGCGAGGAGCGAGAGGGCGGGGAAGCGGCGAAGGGAGCTCCGCGCCGCGGTGGAGACATCGAGGACGGAGTGGGGGAGGCGGCGGCCGGGGGGAGCCGGGCGATCTCGGGGAAGGGGGGGAGCCGGCCGCTGGCGCTTCCCCGCCGCTCAGGGGCAGGGCCGGGCGGCGGAGCCCATCATCATCATCATCATCGTCATCATCATCATCATCATCATCATCACCGCTTCTGCCTCCTCCATCAGCAGCGGCCGCCGCCGCCTCGCCGGCGGCATCGTCACCCCGGTCACCGGCATCACCTGGAGCGAGGGCGGGGCGGCCGCGGGCCGTCCCTTAGGCAGGCGGCTCCATGCGGGAGCAGCGGCGGGGCTCCCGGCGCCAGACGCCAGCGGCTGCCAGAGGGGAGGGAGAGGGAGCAGCGGGAACGGGAGCGGGAGCTGGGCAGCGGGAGCGGGAGCGCGAGCGGGAGCGGAGGGAGCGGGGGGGCGGCCCCGCGCAGGCGCGGCGGGAGGAGCCGGGGGCCGTGGGCTCCTCCTACCAAACGGAGAACCAGAATTCGGAATCACAATTTGCCTCGAAGAGAGCGGGAAAGACTGGGGATGTCGTGGACCCCCAAAGAAACTTGCGTTAGCAAGAAGTGTGTTAAATAAAATCTATATACACATATATGTAGATCTAAAGGGGGAAATAAAGTGATAACGCTACATGGTATTAAAGCTGGTATCGATGCTGCTGTGCGCGTTTGAACACCGGAGAAGAGCAAAACGCAGAATCTGAATGCTGATGACAGCAGTGTTTTCACCTCGCTGCTCACAGCGTTAGCACACGGAGCTCCAGAGAGCGCGGGCGGGCGCACCCCCGCGGCTGCCTCGGCGGGGTCTGGGGACACAGCCCCGGGCTGACAGGGCGGGACAGGGCGAAAGAAGCGGTGCGCACAGCGCGGGTGCTGCTCGGGAGTGCCGGAGCTGCGGAGCTCGGGTGACAGCATGGGTCGCAGCGGAGTAGCTGTCATCCCGAGCTGTCATCCCGAGGCAACATCCAGGCAACGCTGCGTAACGTCCCTGCCTGCCCCTTTGAACCTCGTAGCTCCACCGCCAGTGTGGCTGCAGATTAAAGCCACCCAAAGTTAGAAAACGTCAGAAATCACGAGCGAATCTTTATTATGTGCCTTTGCTTTCTTTATGCAGTAAAGGAGCAGAGTCTTTAAACTGGACGTGGCTTCTTTCGAAGTACGAGATGCACGGTGCTTACTGGTGTAAAAGCCACCAACCATCCCCCATCCATTCTTAAATATGCGTCCCTGTGCCACATTTAGTGTACACAATTCCTCGCTGGCATTTCTTCAACAGTGCTTGCTATAGTACTCCGTGAACATCATTTTATGTCAGCATCCTTTGATGGGAAGGGTTGAAGAGGTAAAGCAACTCATAACAAAATTTGCAATTTATAGATGAAAAGCCACAACAGATAAATCAGCTAACATCCTGTTTGATGCCAATGACCCGATTTGTTTCAGATAGATTTTCGCAGGATGTCTGGTTCAGAAGACTGCTCCCAAAGCCTTTTGCAGCTGACAATGCTTGGCATTTCTGCAAGTAGGTTTCAAGCCAGGCAATGAGAAACTCACAGGAAACAGCTCCCTAGGGGGCTCTGGGTTTGAATGATTAAGCGTGGGATCACTGATGGAGAAAGAACTCAGCTGCTGGGCCAGGTCCCTGTTCCATGATCAAGGGAAGGTCCTCCCTCTCCCTCTTCTTGTAATCTCACCACTTTACAGTTGTATAATTCAGGCCGTACGGAAAACAGTTCCCTTCATTATACAGTAGTGATTCATTTTCAGAGCAGAATTATTCCGTACTTGGAGTAGGGCTCAGTGAGAAAACAATATATAATTTAAGTTTCAATGTGAAACATACAACGAATTGTTTAGGAACAGTTTTTCTGGTTTATTCTTTTTAACTTCTACATGCCAAACTTTGAGAAAACAAACATTTCTAATGTCCTTAAAAAATCCCCCACCCCTAAATTTGTTTTTATTGTAGACCAATGTCCCAGGAACAAGGTATACTCTGCAGGACACTGTATTGTAATCAAACTTACAGTGAAAAGGAAGACTACTTTTTGGTGACCATTTTATCTTATAAACCTCCTATGATAACCTACTGACAGAGGTCAGCAAGAGCATCTGACAGGCCAGAGCCATGCATGGAAACATGCCTGTATCTGTAAACAATGCTGCACTGGTGCCTGGTGACTTTTCAGCCTGTGCAGTCATGATTTTTTGTGTTCCATATGAGGAAGAATGTGTTTTGAATCATTTGTGTCCAGAACCTGCTAAAACACCTTCCATAAGGTTTTATAGTGGAAGTACAGGAAACACATTCACGTAGAGGTCGAGTGGGTATCTCTGTAGTCTGCAGATTCTTGCAGTATTTGCTGGGGAGCATCCTTCAAGGTTGTGCAGATGCTCTCTCCTTAGAGACAGAGATTTGGAAACCTCTTGAGCCTCCCCCAGGGAGGGCTGATCATTGTGCAGTGGCTCAGAGACAGTGGCAACACAGAGCTGCTCCTCTAAGTCCAAGGAGAACAAACCAGCTTTCTTCCCAAGAGAGATCCACCAAAACCATGGTCCGGCTTCCACTGAAACTCCATCTAAGGGGCTAAAAATGGTTGTCAAACCTCAGGCATGGAATGTCTAAATTAACTGAACATTTTCTATCAAACACCTCCAGCACACTCGGACAGTGTACAAGTGATAAAGGGAGAGACACTCGTCTTAAAAGGGGCCATAATTCATATAATTTATTTGATTTAGTCCTCAGTCCATCATCCAGCAGGTGAGTTGGATACAAATTTGAATACAGATTTGTCATGTGAAAACAAGGCTAACTGGATCATTCAGGAAAATATGGCTAAAGTACACACTTTAAAGCAAAAAGAAAAGGGTGGTACATGGCAGTGACATCTCCCAGTAGCATAACACTGAGATTATTCTGGAGGAAGAGTGAATGGATGAAACATCAGAGACAACCAAAATTCACTCTTCCAAACTGTAGCTTCATAGGAGCAGGGAATTGCAGCCAACTCTGTCCTCAGCAAGCCCTCCTACATGAGAGGTGTTGCCACAGAAGTCCTGAGTGTATTAGCTCCCTGCAGGGATTCTTATGAGCTCTGTAGGCAGCAATGTACAGAGCAACAGCGATGATGGCAAGCGGCTCCTAGCAGGGCTTAGGTTGCTGCTGAAACTGTGACTCAGGTGAAGAATAAACCACAGGTGCTTGCGCAAGGAGAGCGAAGGTGGTGAGGGCTGAAAAGATCTCAGGGAAGAGAAATCAGAGTGGGCAGCACTGTCCTGATAATTAAAACAGGAAAAAAAGAAAGAAGAAAAAAAGAGGAACATAATCTCAGTATTTCATCAGATAAGGTTGTTCCTTAAATTATTAATGGCTAAAAAAAGAAGAAGTAGTCCTTTTGCAAGCGCCTGGTAAGACCACTTCCACTGCTGTGGTACCTTGAGTGTGGGGAGGACAGGCGCAGCAGTGAATGTGGGGATGGATCAGGGAAGGTGACTGTGTCAGAGGTGGCTTGGAGGGTTTGCTGGTAGGGTGGCAGAGGGAGGGCTGGCAATCCGGATCAGCCTCTGATAGCCTCCTCCTCTGCAGAGCAAGGACCAGGAGAAGGCTTGGAACTGTGGGGAAAACAACGGGGGAGGGGAGACAACCCGACAAAGAAACATTCACAATTTTTGTACAAACGCTAGGTTTCCACTCCTGTGTGGTATTTCAGAGGCAGGGACTCAACTCACATGATCTGCCTGCCTGCCGGCCCCGAGCCACCACAAACGCCTGCGAGACTCCAGGCCTCCTTTGCACATCTGAACCCGCCGGTGAAAGGGTCCGTGGGGAGCACCTGAAAACTTACACACGGACTGATCTTCATCCCAGATGAGCTCATTTTCCTTCCAGCATCACTCCTGTTCCACTGCTCCCTCACAGCAGCTGGGAGGTTTGGGAGCTTCCCCACGCTATGTGTGTGCAAAGCACTGCAAGGAGCCAGCTGTAAACCCCGACTTCAGCCAAAGGAAATTAGTTTTACAGGTGGAAAAGTAGGGTCAGCTTAGTTTCTCTGCCCTGCAAAAGATCAGAATATGTCTGCATAAGCTGCTATTAACTTCTGGTATTGTTTTCAGAAGCTGAAGAAATAATGACAAATTTAATTGGAGAACCCTCGGCTGAATAATTTTCCCCTTGGAAAGGTAATGCTGTTCAAAATGAACTGATTTCTTAAGTCACATCTTTTTAGAGAAACAGACAAGACTGAGTATGTTCTATCATCATGTTCTGAAACAAATATGAAATTTTTGCATAAGGAATCCAGCTTTCTATTTTGACCATAGAAAAAGGTCAAAATCCAAATAGCAACACCTTTTGGTCCCCTTGGAGAGCAGAATTCCTACTCAAGATTTTCTAACCAGTGCTGGCCACATTAGATTGACTGGCACTGCAGTTGAAGAGCTGTATTAATTGAATGGATAACCCCAGCACCGCTCATTTATGCAGGCATTTTTTCCCTGTTTCAAAGGAGATTTTTGGCCTTTGACCTGAGTCACTGACAGGACATTACAAATGCAGATAGTAAATTAATACCTCTGACGTTAGCAATAGATTTCTTCATACTTGCCCCTTTTCTAGACCACCAATTTATGCACAGCAGTTACTACTCAGTCAGAAGAATTGGCAGTCACAGCTAGTTGTGGTTTGAGAAGTGGGTCGGTCATTCAGAGATCCTTGGCCTCACAGTCTCAGCTCTTAAAAGGCTGAAACACGATCTCAGCCCCTAACCTCGATGATGGATGAAGATGCCTGGACAGCGATGTAGGAGAGGAAGGAAGTAAGGTGATACCACGGGCTAAACATCGCAACTCTCCCCAGCATGAAAGCAGCCTCACAGGTTGATCTAAGCCATCAAAAATCATTCGGAGCCGGCTTCCAGGGCGGCAGAGGGAGGCAGAGGTGCACGGGAGACTTTCCCCATGCACCGCTAGATGGAGCGCTGCGGTACCAAGGCTGCTCCGCACAGCCGGCTGCACCCCGCCACCACGGGCACTGCCTCCGGAACGCTCCAGGGCTTTATTGGCAATGCTGGTGTAAGAAAATACCTTTGGATACTTAGAAACTGCAGTTAGAGCTTTTTTTAAAAAAAAAAAAAAATTAAAGCTTTGGGGGAAAAGAAAGGAGTCTACTTAGTCTGTTTAGATAATATCCCTCTGTAAAAGACATTGATTTTCAGCCAATAGTTTGCATGTATTAAAATGCCTGACGGATTGGACCCACCATGAAATAGAGAAGTCCCACTGACTGCTCTAAAAAAGACTTGTCAAGTACTGTGGTAAATAAACTCTCACCTAAACTTGGATCTAATTATTTGTTCAGCATTTAAATCTGCACTGGTTTAGAGACCAACTCACATATTTGTTTTAAACAATACCATCGTTCAGAAAAATGAAGTTTTCTCCTACTCTCTCTGCACACGTTCACAGACATGTGCACACGCATGCAGCAGTTTTAAGTAAAGACTACAGTTAATATCAACTGTGCTGTTACTTACGAAAGAATTTTATTACTCTTTGTGAACTCCTTTAAAAGAATCCTGTCTCGTGATAAGAATGTTATCAGGGTTTTTGTGAAATCTAAATTATCATTTGTGTTTCCCTTTATAAGTTGATTCGAAGTAGGCAATTATCTGTTAAAATTGTCATTAGGAGACTTTTGGAAGAGTCTAGCAGGGACAACCATCTTTCAAGACATGGATGAAACTGGTTTCGCTGTTCCCTCAGGAGTTAAACTGTACAGTAAAAGCAGAGAACCACCTTTGCTCCTTGTTCTCTTCAGTATCATGTTCAAAAATGTTGTTAGGCTAAAACACAAAAAACTTGCTTCCAGCAAGATTTATTTCTTTCAGAATAGGCCTCCCCCCTCCAATTATTTTTTAAATAGCATACCAGACTCTCACAGTCCATGTCAACAACTTTATGCATGGTAGCCACATCAGGTTTCTCATATGCTTAGGTCATCAGTTAGCAAGAACATTGTCAAGCTATTAGTTTTGAAACATCCTATTTTTAGATTGTTTTGGAGTTGCTGGAAGTTTGAGAGAGAAATCTGTTCCTTCATTAAACTAATTTTTGTTTAACCCCCACATATGCATGCCACAGTCCAGAAAGTATATAGGCATTTAAGTTCAGCTGCTATATACAGCCCCAAGTGCTGGCATATCTGATTTGCAATATGTCTGCATTTTTTCTCTGATTCAGAATTCAACAAAACTCAGCTTCAAAATATCTGAGTTTTGTTGAAATACCTGTAACTTCAACCTTCACAATTAAAGCCATATCTGCTCGTGTTGATCTATGATCTCTTGCACCCTCTCCCCTTGTTTGCCTCTCAATCAATGCATTCTTGAGCAGACAGGAGGTGACACATCAGCAACACAAAGCAGGACATTTCCTCAAAACTTCTAGTTGTCCTCCTCTGTAGTAGTGCTTTTTGATACCACAAACCTGCAAAAACACAAATGTCTGTTTCTAAGCAGGTCCTTCTCCTGCTGACCCAGCATCCTTTAAAGTAACCTGGAAATACCTAATTGATTTCAGTGGACTCCAGTTCTGAATGGTGGGATTATCTGATCTTATCGTGTCTTCTTTTCATCTGACAACTATAATTATGTTTAGCAGAACTGTTACAGGTGTTTCTAGAGATTCAGCTGCCTTAGGGCAGAAACAATTCTGTTCTGCAAGTAAGGGCCACGTATTTTCGTTCAACAGTAGTATAGGCCAGTTCTAACTAGTCTTATCCACTTACTTGATTGTCCCAGTAGGTTTGCAGCACTGATTTATGTAACCTAATTGTCCATTTTATCAATACAGTCTACTTCAGATAATATATTTGAGGGCACCTCTTTCCCCTGTTTTAAAAAACTATGCCTGTGTTGTCAACATATTTTTGTGTCTGTTGATTCCTTCAGCCCTACCACAAGCCCATGAAATACAAAATCTGACTCTGTTTCAATTTACTGGTTAATTTGGATTTTTTGGCACCACCACAAGCATACATGAATTCACACCATTGTGAGACTACCACTTGCATTCCTGAAATTTTCGAACTATTTTAGCAAGTCTTTGAATTCCTGTCACCCCCTTTAAAGTTTCCTCTCCTAGTTCATAGTTCAATCTGATCATATAAATATGTCACAGAACTATGCTTTCCAAAGCTACCTCCCTCTGCAGTGCTGAGCAAAACTCAAGGTGGACATAAAGAGAAAAAACCCATCAGCTCATTCCTACAGCAAGGGAATCCCACTGTTGGAAAGGAAAACCAAAATCATATGCAACTATGGGTAATTGCAACAGTTTTGGATCAGGCCTTTATACTTCATAAAATTCTGCATGAATGATCCAACACAACAACAAAGTTTTTCGTCTTGTTTGTACCATTTTCAATACTGCCTGACCCCTCAGTAACACTATTTCTAAAGAAAGGAAAGAGTCAGCAGCATCACCGAGGTGCACAACCAAGAATCAGGAGACACAGCATCCCTTCCTAGACCAACCTCATGCTGCCAGGTGAGTCGCAGGGCCAGATTCACATCAGGCAGTATCGTGCTCTAAGAACAGCCCTCTTGTCGCCAGTGGCCTTGGGTAGTGCTCAAAACACAAAGAAGTCTCCTAATTCTATTTGTAACCCCTTTGGTTTTTGGTTTCTACAGTCGGAAAAATGAGATAACCTTACTTGTGGGGTTTAATTCATGGACAGTTTAAAACGCACTGAAAAATTCAGGCAGACAGAAATCAGAAGTATAAGGTATTGCCAGACATAAATACTTTCAAGGTGGCTTTGTTAGTGTTCTGGCTACCTGCCCACAGAGCTTTGCATGCAATTTAATACTACCAGGAGGAGAAATATTTGACTTTATAGATTTGTAAGCTCCAGCTGATTAAAAAACCTAAAAAGGTGAAGTACTTGATTAAGCCAGTATTTAACACCCTGTCCAGATGCACTCTTCCAGTCCCCTCTAAAATGGGCTGTCATGATACTCAGTAGCCTTAAGATCAGGGTAAAAGAGCAAGGTGAGGGCAGGAAGTGTGCTCTCATTCAAAGGATGAACTTAGTCGCTATGTCTGGGCTACAGTGACCTCTTTGATCTATTCTAAGAAATCTCCTTCTCCCAAGAAGGGAAAATTTTGCCATTTTAGCTCTGCAGAGCACAGATAGCTGATAGAGACTTGAACTGAGAGGGCCACACAGTGCAACACCCTCTTGCCACCCTGGGTCTGGAAGCAGCCTGGCCACGCTTGCACGGGGCTATGCCCGACAGGAGGAGCTCTGCCTTTTGCCTTTCATTCTCCTGCACTCACAGTTCGGGGATTAATTCAGGCTGAACTACATGAAAGCAATGTGCACCTGCCTGCATGGAAGTGCCTTAGGTCAGGGGTTTTGCAAACAAATGTACTCAATGCAGGTCAGGCTCCCTGTCCAAAGCCCTAATTAGAGGTGTAGATCACAATCGGTGTAAGGATGCCCAAGGCTGCACTGACCCTGAAAATGACCATCCTCCCACTCTTCCCTCAGGTCCTCCCCCAAAACAGCACTGACAATGCCATGCTCAGAGATCTCAAACTCAGAGATTATTCTGAGACTAGAATAATAAACTGGGTGGTCTGAAAACAAATACACTTATAGGAAAGGAAACAAATGGGTAAAGTGGCAGCATTCTTAAAACATTTGTAGATGGAACTGTACACAAGTATGTCCTAATTCCTTGCTTCGTGTGGCAGTAGTGGAAGAGAAAGAAGCAAAACAAACTTACTGCTGCTGGGAAAAGGTGGGATCTGACCCAAAGTACAACGAATGCAATGGTAATACTGCCAGTTTACACAACGTTAGCTTTTGCCTGCACCAGCTGCTATGACCCTGCTGTAAAAATAATTCAAGTCCTGATAAGATGATAAAGATCATGTCACAAACATTTTCCTCACCTTATGCTTGCTGGGTAAGTATCAGAATCAGTACAGCAGAATTAGTGCATTCAGGTAGCAGTTAACAGAAAAGATAACATGAGATATATGCATAATGGGAACGAACTTCCCAAAGACATCAGAATTTAAATACATTTTCTTGTCGTATGCCCTGAATAATGAACCCAATTTTAAACAATCCTACAACTCAAGGAAAATTGGAAAGAGTCTTATAAAACGGAAAAGGACCACAGCTAATTTAAGAAGGCGTTTTCTACTGCTATTTTACCTGTCCTTACACTGACATCAGGAAAAAAAGTTAACTGGTTTCAAATAGCCATTAGCTATCCTGTCCTTAGATAATCTTTGAGAGCTGAGAGTGCAGGAATTAATGTATACAAATACAGCACACTTGAAAAATATTAACTAAAGCTGAGAATAAACTATTCTCTAATGGATGTCTCAGACCTGATTAACAAAGAGAAAAACTGGAGCAGATACTTTCCAAGAGAAATGTATACAACAGAACTATTCCAGGCTTTTATGACTTGATCTTTAAAACTGGCCAAGAAGAGATTTAATTTTGTTTACTTAAACAACTTAGAAAAGAAAAATGTCCCAGTGCTCTACCCCTTTGTCAGACGGATTCCATAGCAGAGGATTAGCTAACAGTTTGGTCTCACAGTGTGTACACACACGTACTACCTCACATCTGAAAGAGGAACTTGGTCAGTTTGCAAAACGAGGAGAAATGCATGTTGGCCCAAGTTCTCTGTTTCTGTCAGCCTCTCTGGTGAAGTGGCACAGTGGGTGAGGACGTCAGGGAAAAGGTTTTAAGCATTGGTTTCCACTTCTCACTACAAAAGAAAATTTAGCCTTTCTATTTCTACTTGTTCATGCAGAGCAAACAAATACAGCTTCTGTAAAACCCATGACAGTACTGTAAGTACTAACAGCATCAGTATTACAAATGTGTTAGTAACTAAATCCTCCTAACTAGGGGCTGAACCTCTGGGACAGCATGAACCCTGGCACGTAGCTTCCCAGACAGACTGTCTGTCTGGGGAGGAAGTTGGAGAGAGTGGCTGCAACCTTCTTGCAGCCAGAGCTACCAGAGGCGATCAGAGCTGCTCAGGATCCAGATGGTGCTGGCTGAGCAGAGCTGTGCTGCCAGGTTACAATGATTCAGCGCTGCCCACTGGCAGCTGCTTCTGCCAGAGCTCCCCTGGACTGCTGCCCGAGACTCACTCTCCTGCCTTCACCCACCTTCCTTTCCAGTCTGTCAGGCACTGTGCTGGAAACCTGATAACTGCAAGGCTTGCTCAGGGAAAGGTGTGCAGGAAGTTGTACCTTAAGGTTGCTGCTTGTCTTCCTTTCTGATGGAATCCTCCCCGCAACTCCTCTCTCACCTTCAGCTCTTCTGCTTCTACATGTTCAGATGCAACCCACTCAATCCAGCAGCATCTATTAGCATGCAGAGGATCTTAGAGCCTGGAGTAACTGTTCTTGCTTTAAAGCAAAGTTTAAGCATCTTTTAGTTGAAAAATTCCTAGCCTAGAATTTTTCCTAAACTCCTAGAGCTTTTTAGTGGAAGGTGCTTTGATCATTGACTCTTTCCAGCTGTATTACTCTTACTTTGACCAATGCAAGTACAATCTGGTTTTTATGCCAGGGGCTTGCTAGTTATATTAAATTTTGATTATGCAGTTTCAAAAGGATTTCTAAGAAAAAATCACTCCTAAACGAAGACATCACTGCAAAATCAGAACATCACTCACATTTCCAGACTGAGATCTCATGAGCGAACGGTGAACAGGCAAGACCAGATCCCTCACAGGGGTGAATTGCACCTAATGCCCTTTTGTAACGTGCCACAATGCGGCAAAAGCTAACCACATTCAGACTCATTTTGTACGAACAAAATGTTAGACAGATCTTAAAAGACCCAGAAAAGAGAGGCAGCCAAAGGTAAACGGGCTGGTATATGCTATGTTTTATCTTTCACCACAGACCTTACGGCTGCTACAAGATGCTGGAAGAAGTTTTGTAGCCTCTGGTGCATGAGGTGAACTTGGTTTGGTCAGGTGATTGCAGGGATGGGATTTAGCAGAGCAGATAATCCTTTTGATTCTGCCCTCCACGGGAGTCTTTTTGCTAAGCAGGAAGTCATACTGATGTTGGATCCAGTGGTTTGCAATGTTAGCATTACCTCTGCTCACTCTGATCTTCATGGGGTGAACAATAAATACAGTGAGAATCTGAAAGATTCCAAAAGAACGTGTGGTGGAAGGCCAGGTTGACACCCCAGTTGCTTTACTCTGTTCCAGGCTTCAGAATTGATAGTGATGCCATTTGTGAAAAACAAAATTGTCCAACAGGGCTTTCCCTGCCAAGGCATTAAATAGGAGATACTGATCCTCAGTGCTTAAACATTTGTTTCAACACAAATCTTCCATTCTAGGATGCTAACTGGAAAAGCCCAACAACAAGAAAACCTAAAGTAGTATCAGGGGGTGTCATACAACCACCTGGGCAAATAAGTTACAGTAGCTGTTCTTATTTACCGAAGAACACGGCTGGATTCAGTCTTCTATTTCACGTAGATGATACTAAATTTTACATAAAAGTGTCAGCAGCTTTAAATGTAGCCAGGTAAGGAATGCAAAAACGTCATCTTCAGGGAGGCATATTTGGAGAGTGTAGTCATACTCAGACTCAGTTTTTACCAGGTTTTTGCAATGAGGCATGATAATATAAAACTGAAGAGTGAAATTCCACACTGCAGTGAGTAGTCGAAAAACACACTGCTCTGATAGTGTTCCAAATAAGTCAAAGCTTAGATGGTGTATAAGTGTTGCCTAGGCTTTAGTCAGGCTATCCGCATAAGGCTGAAATGTCACCCATGATGAAAACAGAAACAACAACCAAAAAATCACATTTCTCTAATCACTCTATTTATCACACTGCTTTCTGCTGAAGCGCCTACTGGGGTTTTACAATCAACCAGGCTTTTTTCAATATGCTCAGGACCACGGAGGTCTCAGTGGCAAGTTAAAAAGTTGCCTTTAAGATACCACCAGATATGCATCAAGTGTGAAGTGTGAGCTCTTTGCATGACTAACATCACAATTACTATCACCAATACGTTGACCATAGCCCGAAACGTGTCTTCATGTTACTCACATAATAATACCAGAAGCTTAGCAAAAGCCTGTTAGTGACTATAACCTGCTGCTTTCAGTGTTTTAATGCCAATCCCCTGAATTTACTCTGATTTCCTTTCTGGTTCTTATACTATATCACTGGGCACAGCCATTTGCTCCCTTTACTTCTAACCTCCATAACACTCAGCTGCAACTCATTTTGACTCCTCTGCTGACTCAGCCGTAGACTGAGCTGGAAGCAAAGTTCAAATTTCAAGGCATGATACACATATCTCTCACATATATATATGTGTGTGTATATATATATACACTTTTTTTTTTTTTTAGCTGGAGGTGTATAGCAAACCTGGAAAGACACATACTTGACTTTGTGCATCCTTTATTACTAGTTGAAAGAAAGAGATCCTCCATATGCCACTGTAGGCTTTGGCTGAAAGACAATTTTGTTTTACCTTTTGATTTTGTTAGTGAAGACAACATGGGGATTGAGCTCATGAGAATCTCTTTGGGTAGAGTAACCAAACATCGACAGACATGCGAGTAATTCGGCATCCACTTTGTGGCCAGCATAGAAAATGACATCGGAGAATTAATGTTCCACTGCCCAAGAGCCCACTTATAAACGCAGCTGGAATTAACAACTGCCTGCTGTGATGCCCAGCAGTAGTGATGAAGGAGGTGTAATATGCATTTAGTGCTGTTTGGTTTTCTAAGCTGTATTTTAGCTGGGCATGCTACGTTGCAAGTTCCCTGGGAGCCAGCAGTTGAATCTGATTTCACAGACAAGAAACACGAGAGCCTAGAAACATTTGATCTACCGGATATTGCTGGCACTGCTTACTGCTGCCTTCTAAGAACACAGACCTCTGTCACGTACCTCTCCTTAGGGCACAAATTGCTTTCTGCCTTGCTCAGGAGGAGGAGGTTACTCTAAATGAAGTATACCTTACATTATTCAGGAGGCCATCAAAGGCTGTGCATATCCTTTGGCAGTTATGTAAGATATGATCTGCAATCCTCCCCCACTCCCAATTTATACCTCAGAACAATTAGAATATTTATTAGCAGATAGGTGTTGGTTAATCAACGCAGTATCTGTGACAAGGCATTGAAGTTGTAAAAGACTAGTCTGTGCACAGGAGCTCGGAACTGAGGACAGTCAGGCAGGTTTTCTTCCTGCGGGGCAGTGAAAATTTTGCTGAATATTTACATGTCTAAGCTTTCATTCACATCTGCAGCTTCTGCCTCCTGAAAAAAGGAAAAGAGAAGGGACAAACATGGTTCACAGAGATCTTATCAGGAAGGCAGGAAGCAGAGGTTTTAGATATCCCAATGTGCTATTTTTCACTTCTGGGAATGTGGCAAGAAGGATCAGAAGAATAGTGTTCTGGAAAGTAAAGTGATCTTTCAAAAATTAATAACCCATCTGCAAGCAGAAATCAAAGATCCATGCTCTCCTGAGGGCTTCTACTCCCTAGCTAAAGTTCCTAGAGCTACTTTCTGTTTCTTTGAATGGCCTATCACTGCACTATCAGCTACTGGTTTTGTGTGTCTGTTTCCAGAAAAAACCAGTCAAGATCTTCAGTACAGCATCTGCTGCTGCACACAAGGGTGGTCAGTGGCCTTCCAAGTGCTCTGGCAGGGGAAACTATCCAGCATGCAGCACCACAGATGGTTGCACTGATGGAGCGAGAGGCTGGCATGTGGCAGCACAGACATAGGGGCAAGAGATCAGTGGTCTCCTTAAATGAGACTTGCTAATACAGAAAATGCTTCAGGTAACTGCGTCCTAAAACTTTCACATTTCTAGGAAAGAAAATGAAAAAAAACAATCTTTGTTTAGGTTCAAGGGGAAACTCTATGCTCAGATATCTAGACTCTTTTCTGTAGATTTCCCCTTCCTTCATCCCTGTTCCTGTAAAGCCCCCTCCATGGCACTGATGGCTAGGAACCTCGCCATATACTGCTCAGCAGAAAAGTAGGAAAAATGTTTTGTAATTACTTAATCAACTGTTTTATTAACCAGCACTTCAATTATGCTCTGTGCTGTACCAGCATAATTGCTGGGTGTTGAGGAGGTTATTGGGCATTTCAGCTTGTTTCTTTTACACTATCGTTGTCGAGGACCACCATACTCCTGGCAAACAATTATGAATTGTTTGCTCACTGCTCTAATCCAGCTGAATTCAAAGGAGGCTGAAAGGGTGAAGAGGACTCCGTGACACGTACATGAGAAGAAGGCTCTTAAATTTACTGGCTTTTGTTCACCACCACTCCCTGCTTTTGACTAAGTCACTGTTAAAATATGAACAAGGTGCATGTTGACGCATTTACACCAGATACAGAAGGCCTTGCTTCTGTTGTATATATATTTGTTCCAAGCACTGCCCTGCTGTGTGCCTCTTGTCAGTGCCTGAACTGCACTGGACCTACTTTGGAAACAGGATTTAACATGAGTGCAGCTGATAGTGTCCGGTCCAGAGAAGGAATCTAAGGAAGTACCTCTGAAATACCCACTCAAAAATAAGCTGTATGGAGGATAAAGCAAAACAGCATCAAATGACTGTTTTTAGTTTTCCTGGTCTTTGCTTCTGATGGATAGGTATTTATAGCTGCAGTTTTCAACTGTGTTTTAGTTTGATGCAAGAAGGAATACCCTTTGCTAGCCTAAGGAATAGCTAGCAGACATAAATCACATTTAAAGCTACCTCACACTTCCTTAGTCTAGGCCACCTGCCACTTTTTATATTAAAAGAAGCAAAAGAACCTAACTAAGCTGACCATAAACCATTGGTGGGGGTGAGAGGGAGGTGCTGTTAAATGGAGCTGAGAGGGAGGGGGTGTTAAACCGGCCTACATCTGCGATTTCCATCATGGACAGTGTCACTCAACACTTAGAGGGAAAAGAAACCAGGGGTATAACCAGGCCACCATGAAGTTTGAAGAACTCCAGAATGCAGCAGGCTGGCCTAAAAAAGTCTTCTCTGTCCTTACACCCTGTTCTTACTCTTGCCATCAAAGCACAAATGTGCATCCGAAAGCATTCACATAGAAGAGATTGGTGAAAGAGGTGGGGCTAATGGAAAACAATGCAAATAAATATAAACCACATTTGATGGTGGAGGTAGCACTTCACATGTATTCTTCTCAGGAGAGGGAAAAATGACAAGCCTAACCCTCCCTCAGGCACTTGTTTTCAGTGTCCTTTGCACTCACCTATGTTTTTAAAAATCCTGTGCATATCGTTTGGGTGGCAAATGGAAAAGCATTAGCTCTCACCTTTCCTATAGCAGCCTAAAGTCCTTTCTGCTGCCCTATCCTTAATTATACACCAGGAGAATCAGAGTCATCATTGTTAGCATCCTGAGACTGTTACTGATATCAAGTGCCCACTACTTTATGGTTATAAATTTGCTATTCTATTACCTTTTTTTTGCTAGTTTGTTGTCTGGACTCCATTGTGACATTGTGTCCTTTCAAATGAGCCCTGCTAGGAGGTTTTAATCAGAGAAATAAGCATATTCTTCGCTATATTTCCAGACTGCAAAGACTAAGCAAGAGGATGATGCATGGCACAACTGACTCTTGTCGAAGGTTAAAGGAGGCTGCCAAATGAAGGCTACAGAGAGGTGAAAGACTGGTTTTGGCTAACCCAACTCTACTTCTCGCCCCATTCTGCTGCAGTGTGCCTCATACTTGATTGTGGTCTATCCCTGCTCTTTCTACTGGCAGCTGATGCCTCTCACCAAGAAGTGATAAAGGAGATCATTCCTGAAAAGTGTATTGCAAACATTAATTAACTCTGATTTGCAGATGTCAGTGTATTACCCGAGATCTTCTCTTGCATTATTTAGGCAATAAGGTTGGTGGGGGTTTATGATGGCTTTGAGAAACTGGATTTTTAATTTTTTTTAATTACCTGCTAATCATGAGAGGTTTCAATCCAGCCAGAAGGCTTTTGTTCAAGCATTACCTGTTGCATGTGAGGCTGTGCATGTAGGTGTGACAGTTTGCACCAACAGAACCCAGCCCTACAAGGAGCGACTTCAGAAGATGACAGCTTTGGAGTGTAAAGCCTCAAACAAGGCCACTTCTGTAAATTCTGTAACCCTTGATTGCAGAACTGGCAGAAAATGTTCTTCCCCCTTTATAGGCAGCAACTATTATTACACATTGTACACCTCCGAAAAAAGGCCTGACCAAACTGTCTTTGGATTTTGTAACTCTACTGCCTTAGAATTACAGAATGCATGCTGATATTGGGTAACACTGTAACCCAGCTCTCCCAATTTTTTTAAGTAATCAGAAATACATAAGAAAGCCTACAAAACTTTTCAGATATACGCTAACATAGTGAAGAAACCAGCTTTTTAGGAAGTCTGCTTTGTATGGCAGTCTTTCAGACTCCTTTTGCCGCTCCTAGTGACTTACTCTATTCCTAACACTTCTACTTTTCTGTTTGTTTCCTCCACCCCCAATTACAGTAGCTGAAATCAAAAAACTATGTCATAACCACTGTAGGCATTCCCCTTTCCTAACTCCCTTCAAGGCAAAATGTAAAGACCTTGCACACCAAAACATGCTGGAAACACCCAGATTTAACAGGTGAAACTTCTCCCAGGAGCACAACACTTTCATGGTGAAGAGTCTCCGTTTTAACCTAGTGGGACTGCTGCAAAGAAACCTTTCATGGCAGGATTTTCCTGGGCCTTCCTTTCCTCAAGGGAGGAACTAGCCAGTTCAGTTTAAAAAAAAAAAAAAAAAGACACAAAATCCAAATACTTTCCCAGAGCAGCTCACAGAGCATAGATACCCAAAACTCTGTTACTTCATGATTCAGGCTTATCCCACACTGGACCAGAGATGAAGTCTCCATGAAATGCACAGGCATTTCTCCTGTAAGCTGAGGTGTCTTCTGCAGCATAGGACGCTGAATACACAGGAGCATTATCAGAAGAACAGCAATTAGGAAAGTGACAAGAATGACCTCCCAGCTGACATAATTGAATGTGTACAATACAAGCATGCTCAAACCACTGGGAGCCATCCAAAACTGCTTTGCTAAAAGAAAGTTTCATCAACCCTTACACACTTTTCCCCCATACCTAAAATAGTTCAGTCAGCTGTAGTAGCTCATGAATTTTGTCGGAAGTAAAGCCAGAGGCTTTCCCTTTAAAGGCACTTTACCTAAGGCACGGTAGCCTTTGGGCATCATCAGACACTATACATCCGGGAGGAAAGACTCCAGGGGCTGGGTAGCTCTAGCCCAACACAAACAGCACACAAAGGGTTAAATCCAAGCACTGCTGTTCCCTTTGGGGGAGAAGCACAGAGCAGGGTCCTGTTTCTCAGTCAAGGCAATTGTTTGCCACCCTCAAGGACGCTCTCCTACTGCCTGTAGCGTGGCACAATCTGACAGGACAACACAAGAACCCTCCTCACAGAAGGCAGCACCACAGCGCAAGAATTGTAACCAGCTCCCTTTGCAGAGCTGTCTTCTGTTCTGCTGAGGTGACTGAGGAGAGCAATTTGATCTGGAAAGTGTCCTACTTTGAAGGCAAGGGAGAGGATTTTTCTAAATCACAATGTTTTTCTTTCTTCAGTCCAATCATGACTTATGAGTCATTAAAAATTACCTTGATTTGAAGCAGGAATTTTTCCAATGTCTTTGATTTCCTGCCTCAAAAGCCTGCTCTGTTCCTTCAGGCTTACACGTAGCCTCAGAGGGCCCTCTGTTTCCAGTAGGGTTCGCATTGGCTGAGCACATGAAAAGCAGCCTTGATGGTGGGTGGCTTTCTGCTGTGAAGTGTGACACCGACCTCCACCTTCCCCTGGCACCCACACCTGCTCCATATAATTCACATCATGCTCCTAAAAACGAGTTCAGAAAACCCTTTGATACAAGTTCATCAGGGTCTTACTCAGCCAGGGGGACACATATCATTTACTCACAGGAGGCCAGTCTGCTTAGCACAACGGGCTGCAGCTTTGCACCAGCGGGTTTCAGCTGAGAACCAAACAGGTGTAACAAACCGGGCACAATGTGCCCACCGCATCAAACACTGACAGCTCCTGAATAATAAACAGGTCATGGGAACCTTATAAACCTCTCTTTTTGTGCCTTACTGAATGCAAGAGACACATATGCAGAACGTGTTGGTGCATTTTGGCCAAAAAGAAACACAAAATGAAATAAAACCCCCCTAAAGACCAATACAAAACAAAACCAAAACACACAGACACACACAAAAAAACCAACCAACCAACCAACAACAACAACAACAACAAAAAAAAAAAAAACCCAAACCAAAAAAAAACCCAAAAAAAACCCACACGAAAAACCCCCCAAAACAACAAAAAAAGAAGAGACAGGTTCTGGACTGATCCTTCCAGTAAAATCAGTAGGAGTTTTGTTGTGTGTATCAAAGCTCTCACAGACAAGCTTCCTTCCCCCCACATCAGTTGATCAAAATATCACTAAGAGAGAGCAGGTTGGTTTGTGTAGGAAGCTGAAAGAAGACATGCCAAAATGAAAAGAGAGAAAGAAAGCGTTAAATCTTCCCAGAGGTCATTTCACCAAGCTAATATCAATTTACAATGAATACTGAAGCAGGATTACAGGAGCCTGACCCATATGCTCTATGGACAAAAATAAGCCAATTACATAGATATTTAAAGACACCTGAAGTGTCAGCTGAAACTGATGGCAGTAGTAGCTTGGAAAAGGATACATTTTTTTCAGAATCCAGTGTAAGATGGCAGATTTCTGTAGGTTTTCCAGAGAAGATGATTCAATACCCTGAGAACAATAAATTAGGAATCATAACCATGACTGACCTCTTAGATTTGCAGTACAAATTGCCTCTGGATTTGTAACTTGTTTCCCTTCCTAAAAGATGGTCTCCCTCAATTAGCAGATTTTGGTCACTGCATGGTCACATCTAGTGTGCAATTAAGAATTATTTCTAACTGTTTATATCTAAAAAGACTCAAATTAAAACAAGCAAATCTTAACCCTGGAGTTTTTAGCTTTCAAGCTTCCACTGTTTCTGTAATAAATTAACTATGATTCCTTAGGAGCTGAGGAAAAGAGACAAAGGACCCCCACCACCCCATTTATTAAGTGATTGTTGAATATTTTTTACCACTTCTCTGGCCTTTTTTCTTTCCATGTGCTTTACCTCTGTCCAGTGCCTTTGCTCACTTAATTTAAACACCTTTCCACCAGCCTTGAGTCACACTTCTGGTCTTTCCCAGCAGCTTCCAAATTCAGATTTCAAGGGGACCACAGAATTTTGTCCTCCTACTCTCTTTTTACTCCTCTTTCTCTCCTGTACTAGCAGTGCCCCAGCCCTTCAGCCTGGACTTTTTCTAAATAAATGAACCTATTTCTAAAATCGAGCCCAAGGCATCTCCTCAGCAGGGAACGTGTTGTCCCCTTCCACAGAGGACACTTGGCCGAAAAGCAGATCTGGTGAAAGTTACCATCATTGCTCAACTCGACCAAAGACAGAACGCAGAATTTGGGGCAGCCTTTGCAGTGACTGGTGCCATTTATTAACCCTGCCTGTAATTACACGAGTCAATAAGAAACGAGCTGGTTGTGCCCAGGCAGTTTTCCACTGACGTAAGGGAACACACACGGCTGGCTGAAAGGAGCCTGTTCTCTTTGACGGACACTCAGTAATGGATTTGCTGCACCTAAAGCAAAGTTTTATTTCAACACTTGTTTTTAAAAACCAGCAACCAGTTGTCCACACCCCAGTGATCTGTGTAATTGAGTTCATGACATGACAATGTTTACTAAGAGAGTGGCAGATGGCAATTACCGGGTTTTTCCTTTTTTTTTTTTTTTTTAATTTATATTTTTAAAAAATGGGCACATACGTATATTATGATTATGCTCAGGGTATTCCTGTTGGAAAAAACTTTTATTAAGTAGAGGATATTGAAGCTTGTTTAAAAAACATGTCCTCCATGAGAGAGTGTCAGATGAAAATAACAAGCTCACCTGCTACTTTACTTAAAAACACTGTGTAATAAGAGGTTGTGTGTTTTAAAAAATGCATTCCCAACATAATTTGTAATCCTTTCCTGGTGAGAGGACATAAACACTCTGAGGAAGGTGGCATGGCTCTGAGGAGAGGGCATTTCTCCAGCGCAGAAGGGCTAGGCTTGGAAAAAGTAATCATTGGTCCTTTATAAAAAACGCTGCTGAATCTCAAAGGGAGAGAGAAATAAGGGCAGCCACACCATGCAGCTTTATGCTCATTTCCATCAAAATAGCAGGTACAGAGGGGGCAGGTCATAGTTTCAAGGTGCCCGTGAAGGACGGAGATTTTGAGGCCACACTGGGGCACTCACAAGGACAAACCCCCCAAAGGGAAGCAACTGCCTTACTAAATCCACAGTGAGATTACACTGTGCTGAAATTGCACAATTTGCCCTATGCTTGCCCTGGCTCTGCAGATTAGTTACAGTGCCCTGCTTGAGGGATTGCATTTTCTTAACAGGTCGAACTAAAAATGCTAAGGCCACCTTTCTAGGGGCCAAGATGTGGTCAAGATCTCCTAAATGGTGTTTTGACACACATATGTGACAGATTGTATAAATCACATGAACCTTCAGTCTGCAAACCCCTCTTATTCCCTCATGATGCATATGGACCTGCTCGTTGCCAGTCACTGGTTAATCTCTTCCTTCCTTCAGCCTCACTGGACAGAAGTGTTTAAACCCTTTCAGGCTGTTTCCACTTCTCCTGGACCAAGCTCCCCTTCCCTGACTCACAGCTGCCAGGGGATGTAGGCAGACTCCCCAGTGATGTCTGAAGCAAGTACAGCACACTCTCCTTGGTGACCACCAAGGGTTTCAGCAGCTGTTGTCAGTGACTGCTTTTCCTCAGATATGCAAGAGTGGTGCAGGTTTGGAGAAATTATTTGTTCTGCAGGGGCAGATGGTTTGATAATAGTGGTCAGGAAAGATTCTATCAAAAAAACAGTAGAAAAGAATATATCAATTAATAACTATTCGAGTAAGACTTGAAGAAGAAACTGCTAGAAGTTGATTAGCATGACCCTTTAGGTGGCAAGAAGTTAGTGGAATATGTTTTCTACCTTGAGTATTTAAAATTAAATCACTATTCCAGGCTGGGCTGCATCTTGCAACACAGGATCAGCAATTCCTGCCATGAAATCAGTGAAAGTAATTCAGAAATCTGGAAGAAGAGAAGATGGCAACGAGAAGATTAGCCTTTTATTTTCCTTTAAATGATGCAGATGTAATGAGTTATGACACTGTTTTTATGAAAACAGCCCAGTCTGACCCCACACCTGAGCGTGGGCAGGCAACAAGGGTATTTCCTTTCTAGTGTGAGGCTGGCGCTTACTGCCAGTGCTGGCTTGCAGAGGAACACAGCTGTCTCAAAACGTTTTGCTCAGCTAAATCTCAAGGACCTTGGCCTTTAGAGTCTGTGTGTTCTGTGTGCACAAAGACCCGAATGTTGCATCCAAATTAATACAAGCTTTTAAGAAAATTCAGTAAGCTTTGTTCCTTGCTAAATGGAACAATTCACTGAATACTAGAGTTAGATAAACAAACCTCACGATCCTTGGAGCAAGAGCTGTGGCCTGCAGTGAGTATTTAACCACCACCCAGGCAGAGTCAGTCTTCCATGGGTGTCTCTACCCTCATAATTACACATGTAATTACTCTGAACCAGGAAGAGTTGTAACAAAGAGACCACCACTTCAGGATATGCTCTAGTGAGCTGCTTAGGATGTTCTCTGGGGAAGTGAAAGACACGAATTCAAATGTCCTCGAGCAATAAAGAAATATGAAAGTTTTTATCTCCCCTTTCAGAAACGGGTGGCTAAAAAGCTGACACCACCATTTCATGCAGAGCTCTGCAATAACTGCTAGAGGCCTAGAGCTAGGTTTTCAGGTCCCCTAGGGCAGCATAGAGGTTTTGGGGATCTGTTTTTAGACAGAAGCATCTCAAACTGACATTAGGTACTTGAATCCTTTTGGAAAAAAGCCTTTTGCCTACCACCTTAGTCACACCTGTTTCCCCCAGGTAAGACAGATGCTGCTAAAGCAGGGCCTGAATAAAACCCAAAATGTGTTAATTTCCTTGATTTGACTTTTAGAAAACAAAAATGGAGAGAACTTGCACTGTTTTCATTTCTTTTTTGAAATAGCTCTGCTTTCAGCAGGATTCTGTGCTCCACTTAGGCAAGCTTCTGTTTTCCAATTTTGCAGACTAGCAGTCGCTTGCATTGCCAAAAAAAGCTTTTTACTCCAATGGGTGACTCTGAGACAAAGGCTGTGCTGTGCCCACCTGGGTTGCTAGTGAGCAGCAAGTGGGTGCCAAGTACATGACAGAAGCAGTGATTTGCTGGCAGAAGCATAAACACAGCAGGAGAGACTGGGATACTCTTGATATTACGAAAAAAAAAAAAAAGTACAAGCACTTTTGATATCACGCTTAAGGAAAAAAGTGACAGTGGGAGTTGACAGGGAACAGACTGTCTGCCCAAACACTTCAGCAGCATTGAAGGAGAAGAAAACCAGAAACTGGAAAAGCACCCTGCCTGTATCTGACATGGCTAATGACAACTATTCATCGTATTTCATAGCTGGACATCTGGGTTCTCGCTCTTTGCCACCATCTCAGGAACTCCTCTGTGAAGCTTTGGTGGCTTATCACAGCTGCCAGGACAGCACGAGGATGTGAGGCTGACAGGACCACAGCACCTTTCTCCAGGAACAGTGAATGAGTGTGCCAGTTCTGCTGCAGCACTCCCTGCTCATGCCTGGGGCCGTAAGCATGCAGTTACTCACCTGCTCTTATTTGGAGACCAAAGGCCACTGTCTGCAGAGCTCGGCCCACCCTGGGCAGGTGTTACCTTGATGTTTGCTGTTGGAGGAGACTCAGGGGAAGAAAATAATTTGCCAAAAAAACCCCCAAAAACTTGCTCCTTCTAATTTCAATTTACATAAATGGAAACAATAATATTGAAATTATTTACCAAAAAGTATAGTGCACTCTTTCACTATTACAAAAATAAAGTATTTTAGATGTCGCTGTATAAAAATAGCCCATGACATCAGCTCTGTTTTGCCTCAGCTCCAGAAAAAGCTGTGGACTACAAGGGATGTGTGTGGAGTTGGAGGTATTTTTAGGTTGCCTATTGCGGACTGTTGGGAATAAAATTGGTACTAAATCTGTCTCATTCATTCACGGAACCAAATTCACTACAGGGGAAGGGGAGAAAGCAGAAGCAGCTAATTTCTCTCACAACACCATGCTTTAGACATTTCCCCTGCGTTGCCAAACAGGGAGAGAGGAGCAGCAGCTCCCTCTGGAAGAGCTAATTCATGTTTTCTCTCAGCTGACCTTTAAAAGAGCCCAGAAAGACTAAACAAGGCTGGAAGAATCCAGATTCTGAGGCTAAACAGCCAAAACTTTCCAAAGAGCCCCAAGAGCCACATGTTGCCAGCAACCCCACTGAGATAGCAGTGTTAGCTGCAAATATCCTGTGCCAGCTTTTGTATCTCCTCCTCCTCCTCCTCACCTTCTCCTCTCCCACAGAACCAAACTGTGTGTGACCTTTTGGGGGCTATTTTCTGTCACATTCCTAAGTCTTAAGAGATTCAGATTTTCCAGTTTTTATGTACAGCTGCGGTAATGAGGAACTTGGACAACAAATTTTGAAGCCATGAAACAGCCAGACTGAGTAAAACTCACAGCTGCATTTTCTTTAAAAGAAAAAAAAAAAAAAGTACTGAGTCACTACATTATGTGATTTGCGATGTAATTGATAGCACACACAGCACAAGCCTGTTTCATTAGCGAGCAAACAACAACAGTAATAAAAAGACATCTTGTTAAAGCACTAATCTCCCATCAAGGGACAGCTGTGGGGTTTCATGGACGATGTCTCTCCGGGTACCATTTAAAATCGCAGTGTGTTCACATGCAAGGTTTGAAATCAATTTATGAGGGAGCATGAGCAGGTTGCAACCGCATTTTTGTTCCCTGCAGGAGTCTTCAAAATGATGAGGCGTATTCTGAAAATTCCGTGGTTTTTTTCAGATTATGGATTAGAAATATTATTAAAATAGGAGCTACAGGAGAAAGAAAAGTTACTAAGGAAAAGAGCTGCCACGAGTTTGCAGTTTACTTCATCAAGGAAGAAACCATAAACAAAATGCTCTCAGTACATTTTTATTAGTTACCTTTCGCATGGAGCACTCAGCTCATGAGTTTACGTGCCAGATACCCTGTCTGCACTGAGAGAGCTTGTGCGTGCACAGCAGATAACAGCTCCTCTTTGTCCTGCTCTCTTATCAAGCCAGAAGCCGCACCGCTGCCTGCCCAGCCAGCCGTGACTCACACACCGACAGAGCCCAGGCGCGGGGAGCTGGAGCTGTGGCCTCACCACTCCGAGCTGCGCCTTGTGCCCAGGGCTGGGGTTTTTTTGCTTCCATCCGCCGTGTCTTGGTTGTGTGAGGCTTCGTGGTGCGTGACTCAGCCCTACGAACGAATAAGTGGTGTCAAGTGCAGCAAACAGCCTCAGAACTGCCTGTTTAGTAAACCAGCCAGCAAATACCGACTGGTACAAATAAGGGAAGTGCTTAAAGAAGTCTGGAATTCCCTGGGAATGAATCACAAACACTAAAACCTGCCCAAATTTAGCACGTAGCATTTTCCAAGCTGAAGGAGCGTACCAACGTGAAACACTCAAAAGTTTGCAAAGGCAGCTCACCCCCGGCTCTTTCACAAATAGATCCCAAAGCACTGTGCCAAGTAGGTTGATATCATTACACTCCCTTTTTAAGCAGGGTGACAGAGGCTGGCCTGAGGAGGGGCAGCCTGCAAGCAAGAAGTGTGGCCAAGGGCAGAACAAAAGTCACCTTTGTCACCCACCAGTGACCTTCCCGTCTAAAAATCCAGATATTCTCTTTTGTTGCAGTGGGGAGGGAAGGAGGTTGTTTCAACTTCACATCTGTGCTTTGAATCAATTATCCTTTGACTTTATTTAATCTAATTACTCATGGTACAATTCTTTCCCCTTATCAAATATATACTAAAAAACCCAACAACTTTGTGAGAGAATCTGTTTAAACCAAAACTAGTCCCACTGTAATTAGTCTACAGGTCCATGAGGCAGGGAGCCAACACCTGATATTTAAATGGCCCCATCCTCCCTGTTACCAGAATTCTTTATAAAAATCATATGATCCTACTTCATATGACACTACAGCATTGAACACAGGGGCTTTGCAGAAGACAGAGGAGACACTGGAAGAGTCCATCTGTTCACATTCCCCAGTGAAAGGCTGGTTTGTGAGTTTACAGCATAGTGGGAGCATAACAGCATACAACAGAGCTGCGAGGGAGAAGGCACGAGCTGTGACAGGGCAAAGGATCACAACCTTGGCTTCAGAGAATATCCTATACCCTGCCTCATAGTCAACCCCTCTTCTCCCACCCAGACCTCCTCTCTGGGGCAGACTCCTCCAAGGCCACTACCACTGAGGAAAATAGAGAAAAATGCTATCGGGCAAAATGCTTGAAAGGTGTAGGATGGGTCTACTGCATTTGTCCTCCTCAGCTACTGAAAGCAGGAACACAGAAAACTCCATGTGATCTGGCCGCAAAATGTTTAAACGTGACTGCTTTGTTTCACTGAGTCCTTTTTACAGAAGCCATTGGTGGTGGTGGTGAGAGATTGCCGTGCATAAGCAAGGTACTTCATTTCTCCACGTTCCTTTGAAATAAATCTTTCCCAGGAGCTTCACTGCTGCTCCAACAGGTGTTACCTTTTGTGATGCCCAAAGTTTTCTAATTTAGTTCACTGTTTCCCTCTCTTCCAGTCCAGATTCTTACCACATTAGACAGATTTCCCATCAAGCACTGATAATGCAATGGAAAAATCGCACTGTGCTGCCTCCAGGAGAGCTTCTGACTTGCCATCAGCCTTATGAATAGTTTTACTCTGAGTTTCCTGGGAAGCAGTATCAACTACATCTAGACCAGCATTAGCTACATTATGTGATTCCTTCTGTTACAAAAACTAGGAGGAATATTTCTTTTTAATTGAAAATTGAAGTCCATTTAGATGGAGTCTCTGAAAAAAAGCCATCAGAAAGATACTTGCTTCTCTAAACCATGCTCACGTGAACCACAGCTTGCTTACAAGTTAAAAACATGTTTTTCTACAACATCAAGCCCATCTTGCTCTCAAGTAAGGGAGAGGAGGAAGGGTCTCGTGTACTCTGCATGTTTTGTGCACCCACTAGCCAAGAACTGCCTGAAAAATAACCAGTGAAATCCTTCCTTCAATCAGCTTCCAAGAGGTTAAGCATATTTGTGCAGTATAGAAATGAGTGGTCTTTTACACACAGTTTAATACACAAAGTAGGCGAGACACAGGTTTATACAGGGAAAGTCACATTTTTGCTCTTAGAAAGGCTGGTTGTTTTGCCAGGGAAAGTTGTTAGCATTAGAAAAAAGACAACACTTCCTCCTTTAAATTACAATGAACAACTGTTGGTTCTTACTCCTGGCCATCATCAGTTGTCTCAGCTGTATTTATCTAAACTCTGTTAATGATCAGAGATATATAACACATATTGTAGCACACCAATAAAACTCGATGTAAGAGTCACACCTCAGACAATGCAGAGTTCAAGGACTTCACATTCATCCGTTGCTTTTATTGACAGTGGAGATGAACTAGGCCAGTTGGAACTTCAACCCTCCCCTAGGAATGGAAAAACACCAGTATGGCAATCCATATGCTACTAATCATCAGCTTTTGGGGTAAGACTGTACAAAAAGGGGGCAAAACAGCCCATGGAAGAGCCACTGCTGCTTTTCTCTAATGCTTTCACTCTGCACTCTAAATATTGTAAGAATCTCTAAGCTTACAGACTCCCTTGCCTTGTGCCTGGCTCCCTTCCAGCTGGGGAAGCACATGAATACAGCAGCTGCAGACATGAGAAGGCTCTGGACAAAGAAAAGAGGTTAACTAGGGAATGTTTAAACTCCTTTTTTACAGCTTGAAGCAAGCCCTTGCTGAGGGCCTGAAACCAGGCACTGCAGAACCTTTAAGGGCTTTTGTATCATTCTCAGCCCCGAGTATTTATCCTCTGTCTTTGTCACAGAACACAGGAAGGAGAGGTTCTTGCTGCTAGACTGACAAGGAAGCTTACCACTCCACTGATTTCCAAAGGTTCTGCTCTGATTCTTCCTTGAGGCCATCCTGAGGCAATGGGGTTCTCAACAGCACCTGCAGACAGGACACAGAGCTGCCTCCCTGCTGGGCTGCTTGGCACTGCTGCTCCCTGCGCTAGTTCCCTGCAACTTCATGGGGAGCGGTGCGGTGCTGCCAGCCTCTGGAAACCACCTCCTTTTTCAGTGCCTAGCAAAGGGTTTTCTTTGAAAATTATGGTCATCATAATTATCTGGCAGTTTAAGAAAAGGTGCACTAAGGGTTTCCCTGGAAAGTCAGGAAGTTCCTTATTGCGCTTTGATAAATATCTGATGACCATTAAAAACTGTGTTCTGGAACAACCCAGGGCAGGGAAGTAGCATTTCCCTGTCCTCCAGGGCTTAGAAGCACAGCCCAATGACCCACTAAGCAAAGGTGGAATATCTGGCCCTTGCTGGAGCATTGAAATATACATGTGTTTCTCACAGGGCTCCCCTCTCCTCTGCACAAGCTGGGGGATGTTTTGGAGGACATGACACAGCTTTGAGGTGCTTCTAAAATCCACACCCCTCCCCCTCCCCCCCCCAGTCACTCAGAAAATTGCTTTGAAAATCTAGAGTCAAGCTACAGGAGGTCAGTGTTCGGGGCAGCACACCAGGACACACCTAGGACCTTGGCCTGCTGCATTTCTCTATCATACTGCAAAGAAAATGGGATCCCTCTGTTTTTCCAAGCCCCACACCTCCTACAGCCTCAGTTGCCCTCCACCACTACCCACCTAGGAGAGCAGCAGGGCAGAGCAGGGCAGGTTCAGCTGCTCTCCCCCAGCCTGTGGGGATGGGGAGCAATGCAGGTACTCAGAGCTATGTCACAGCTTTTGGCCACAGAAGTCCTCCAAAGCCCTGACCAAAGCATAACCAGCTAACGGTAACAACAACAAAATAATCCCTGAGCACAGTGAAGTTAATTTAAAAGGGTAATATCTAAGACAGTGTCAAGCTGCTATGAAATCCAAAGTGGAAAGCAGCAGCTCCCCATAAGCAAAAAAAAATGGATTGGCTCTTATGTGTTTGTCCCATGTGCAGTCAGAAGAATTGATATTATGTTATGAACATGTTGGATCTAAAAAAAGAGTAACTTTAAATGTTATCAGAAATATCTTTTCTTCATCTCCCCGTGCAAGGGCTGATAAGAAACACTGTGGTACATTTGCTATCACTGCTTTTGTACATATGTTTTAGCAAGGGCAATGACAAACTGGATTTTGACTTCCTCCTCCTCTTTTGTTTAGATTCAATTTAATAGTTGCTGCACTTTCACGTAATGAAGTCCACAAACTCATTCTCTCACTGAGTTTGTAGATTGTCTGTAAATGGCTGAAAAGAACAATAAATCTGACTGTGTTCCTTATTCAGAATGATTTCCCTAAAAATTTCTAACAGGAGTCCTCAAGCTGTATATCCTTTGTAATGACATTGATCTGAATAGCTGGTGTTCGAAGTACAAAGTACAAGGCAGACTGGTTAAGTCTGAATGGCCTGATGGATCACATGGAATCGTTTCTGATAAAAAACATTTCTACATCTCAGCTGCATGTTGCAAAGGAAAGCCCCATTAAAAGTAGAAGGTCATAACAGCTATATAGAAATTACAAGGATGAAAAATAATAAAATAGTCAGAGAACCGAGTAACATAGGTCTATGAAATGCCTTTAGGTGTGCAAAAAAATGCCTTCAGATGTACAGATTTATTGATGCAATGGGTGCATTTTTTCCTCCCTGAAATGGAAAGGGTAAGGGGAACTGCAGATTCAAATGTAAGTCTACGCTAATAGGACATTGTTTGACTTACAAAGCTTAAAAGCTAAGGACTTAAAAGCTAAGAAATGGCAATAGAAAGACTGCCTTTGCAATCTGAGATATTTCCTCTCTCATATGCAGGCATGTACACACCTCAGTATGAGACTGCTTGCAGCTAGAGCTCTCCAAGGCCTACCAGGGATACAGAATCTCTCACTTGTTGTCTCTGTTCTTCAAAATACAAGGCCAGCAGTGGGAACCACGCTTTGCTATCTGCTGGGCATGGGATGGAGTACATCCTAGCTGAGAAAAAGCTCATGGGTAGAAGCAATATGTTTCACTAGCCCAATTAGGATAGTTAGGAAAAGGAGAAAACCTTCTAGGCAGACAAGTGCTTTTACAGGTCAGGAACAGCATCAGCAAATTCTCAATAAATCTGCAGGCATTTGCTCTGGAAAAAAAAAACCTAGCCAAAAAAAACCCTCCAATCCCAGGATCTGAGCTCCATGGAGATAATGCAAATCCCTGTAGATGGGTGCTTGCCTGTCAAAAGGGTTGAGACCTGCTTTCCCCCTGAGCTCTGTTCCATATCCTGGAGGGGTGCTTCCTCCCTGGCAATCATTGACTGTGGCTGCAGAGGTGGAGCAAAACCAGGCTCCCCAGCTGCTCTGGGTGGGAGCACAGTTATGATACGACCACAGGAGGACGGGGGCAGCACAGGGCAGGAGCTAATCCCTCTGCACCCATGACAAGTCAAGGCAGCTCCACCACGCAGACCCAGAACAGGAAACCCCACAAGGTAGATTATATCCACACAGGTTTGGGTCTCCCCACTTAAACCACCTGCAGCCAAGCCTGAGGCATCACTGTCCTCCAGCTGCCCATCAGCATTTTGGCCCTTGCTCTCACAAATCTGCCTTCCAAGAAAAGATTTTTTTTGCATGCTTCCTCATGATGTTGGTTGAAAAGTCTAAGGATTGCAGAAGCTACATTATGAAAAAAAAAAACAAAACCCAACAGATAAATGGAAGGGATAAATGGGAACATTAAGAAAGCAGTAGGCCAGATACACCAAGATGCCAGGGTGGGTCTGTTAGTAATTTGGGATGCATTCTTCATTTAGGAAAGCCGGTACCAAGAGCTGCAGATTGTAGGTGAATTATCAGGTACTTACTGGAGGGTAAGGGGGGCAGTGGCTGGCCTGGCTGCCTTGCTGATGTTTTTTCTGAAGTTGGAATATGCACATAGCAATTATTTTCTCCTTATCTATTCCTCAAAGCTTCTTGTAAGTATGTGTGCCTGCAAGTCACCCTGGGTTAGCTTTGTCAGAATAACAACAGATCATTCCACATACACAGGTTTGGCTTTTCTGAATTCCCTTGAAGGTTGAAAGCTATTAAGCGGACATGTTTTCCTCCATGTGATCCTCCTGGTATGGCTTTGTGGTGGCCTGATGTCATACCACAAAAGACCATGATCTAATATACCATAACTGTTAAAAAAATACAGTGTCCAACACATCGGTTTCCAAACCTCACAGGGAAAATATTTATGCCATAAAACTTCTCAGCTTTTCAAAGAGAAGGGCCCCGAAAGATGGCATTTAAAATACCATATGGTATACTTGGGGAATAGGAACATTAAATGGGTGAATTTGCTTTTATTATCATTATCATTATCACTATCATTATCATTTTACAAAAATATTTGGTACTTCTATAGAATATAGAAAATATTCTAGAGACATGAAAGAATGTTCCTTCTAAGGTTCCAGGTCTCTTTTATGCCACACTGGCAGTTCAGCAGTTTGGCGTTGCTGGGGCAGTACAAAGCAGCCTCTGGGTGAGAATCCGGTCCAGGCAGCGGGGGATTGCAATATAACAAGTCAATCATTTGCAGGCTAGAATTGAAGAAAAGGTTTATAGGAAAGAATATGCAATTCATCTGCGGCAAAATGCTGTTGGTGAGGGTAAGGCAGCAGAAGATATTTTCAGGACATCATGAACAGGCAGGAGACTGTGAAGGAACAAAAGTATATTAAAAAAAAAAAAGACAAATCCTTCAAGACAGACTTCAGCATTGCCACTTATCACTGTTTCATTTCCAGCAACTGAGATTCTGTGCCCTTTTACAAACATGCCATTTGTGTTTAGAGCTAAATGGGTTTATCTTGAAATGCAGCCCTTTTCCTGAGGGCTTGTGGCCTGTACCGTTTTCTTTCCGCCTTTTTTTTCCCCACTTTGCCCAGCTATGGCTTCATTCCCACATTTGACTAAGGTGGAAGCTGGCAGTCCCCAAGAGGCAGGGGAAGGGCTGGAATTTCCCAGGTCACTCACAGGACTCCAGCCTTCTCCCAGGCATGGGGCACAACCTCTGAGCAGGAAAGGTGCTTACAGCTGCTTTCTGTTCTCCAAGACAAGTTTAATAACGTCACTGTCTACATTAATTCATTCTCTGCAGAGCAAGAAATACAATCACTGCTACCACAGGCAACCTTCAACGCGTGCATTTCCGTTTCCCCCTTGTCACAGTGAGGCAAGGAAAGGGTGTTGCTCATTTCTCTCCTCACTGACATCTCACAGGCTTTGCCAAGCGTGATGGTCATGCAGCTGGTTGTGGCACCTCAGTGATCCCAAATCCAGAGGTGAAGGCACGGGGGCATCAGGGGTTCCTGGTTGCAGCTCAGGATTGGCCAGATCTTCCTAGGGTGCAGGCATCCCTCACCCGGTCCTGACTCCAGGCTCCACTCATGGGCTGATGCAAACACAGATTTTGACCAGAGCTCCATGTTTTGGGACAGCTCCAGTGCACTGAGCTCTGCCTCGGATCTGGCAGGCAGAAGCTTGGGCTGCAAAAGCTGGGAAATCAGTCTAAAAATATCTGTTTCAGTAAAAGTTTGTTTTTTCAGCTCTGTTTTTCTGCCTTACATGCTAGAAATGTGGGCAAGTGGTTTTTGGTACCAAGAGCTGCCTTTTCATTAGAAAAGAATGTCCCCACCAACCATATCCCCATGTAAGGAAAAAGCAGCAACTTACTGGTAAAGCTGTTAAGAGGGAAGCAGAATTACATTCTCTGTTCAACATTACTGTCCTTTAAGTGAGGCTTCGGTGGCTTCAGCAGCTCCTTACCGGGAGTGACGTACGCACGGAGGTCAGCACGAAACCCACGCGCTCAGCTGAGGGCTGCTGAAAGCAGGAGCCTCGCCAGGCTGCCAGGCAGAGCCTCTACTCCCTGCTGCATCCAGGCTGTTGAGGTCCGTGTGTTTACCTAAATCAGGGAGAGCGTGGGATGAAATGCCTCTTCATTAAGGCTGCAGCTGGGGTCGTGCCTTCCAATTAACTGAAAAGCCCAGAATAACTAACATTTTGCACTTATTATTTTTGGACTGAAGGAGGAATGTCCCCCTGACAAAATGAATTCGTGGAGAGCATTATGGGAAAAGGTGAAAAGTTTCTCTTACCTTGTACCGAGAGGGCGCCACATGCTGCTCCATCTGCCAGCTGAGGGAACTCATAAGCTGTTACCAAAACTTAAAGGCTCACAGGAGCACAAGGCAGTCACTGCTGGGTACTTGGATAAAAAAAAAAAATTGATTATTATCCATATATATGTGTATATCTATATATCTACCTATATATATATATCCTGAAAATAAGAAAAGGGTGGAGTAGTTTTTATTCTGATTCTGTATTTGATTCTGCAAAATTCTGGTTTTATAATGGAACAATCTCAAATTCCAGTATCTGGGGAAACAATAAGCAAAAGGAAAAGTTTGGGAGATACAAGGTCTGGACACAGGATGGCATTTTGGAGCACAGATTCATCTCCTGTTAAAAACAAAACCAAATGCTGAACTCTTTAACCCAACCACAGTATCCCGCTGATTCAAGAAGCCCCTCCATCCAAAGAATGTAAACTCTGCTATGACAGGAGCTGAGAGCTCTCTTTTATGGAGAGCAGGAAACTTTTCTAATGGGCCAGTTTATGACCTGGTTGGAAAGCTGGAAATAATTAAGTGTTCTTGTCAAAGGTCAAAGTCATAGGGTTAAATTCCTAGGAACTCAAAACAACCCTCAGTGACTGTGCCAAGACTGATCATTTGGCCCTTTCCTGCCCACAATGGGTAGGCAGTGAGCAGCCTGGGACAGAAATGAGCCATGCCTCAGTTATCGGCTCTATCCAATTCCAAGTCTGACATTTTTAGACTCATCACACGCTCATGGTCTAAAAAAGCAAAGCTGCGGTTAAAAAAATAAAAATAAAATCTGGAAATAGGAATTGCAGCCAAATGACCTATTTACAGCCACGCCAAATATGAGCAAAATGACAAATGAAGATCCTGATTCATATTCTACTTCTGATGTAACCCTGCTCGATTTGATGGGGCTCTGCAGGAAGAATCTGGCCTGTGGGGAGCTGTCACGCTCTGCTGTGTACACAAAAACTGCAGAACTGTCTGTATCTGTGGGGATCTCTCTGCATAAACTTGAAGCTGTGCATGGTGTTATTGCTGAGCAGGGCTCAAAAACATAATGAGGTGGAAGGGGGAATTCACTCGTTGGGTGCTTTTCACCAGATGATGACATCAGAGAAGCAACAGTCTGCCTCCCCTTGTGACACTTAGCCGGAACATAGTGCAACAAGCCCTAACACAAGTTATAAGCTCATCCTGGTGAGGCTGTTCAATGCTCTCAGCAGCCTGAAAGCAGAGGCAAGAGGAGAGCAGAGGTGCAGAGAACTGATACCTCCTCCACAAACTGTGTGACAGGGAGAAACGCCCTGCCCTCAGAGCTGCTTTTCCCACTGCTTCTCATTCAAAGTCTTTTGCCCTGCCACCTCCAAAAACTATTCAACACTTGCTTCGAGCATCTTTATAAGGCATGAAAATAGCCCCAGAAACCCTCAGAGAGTGTTTCTCAGCTCTAATTGCAGTCAAATTGTCTGTTACATGCCAAGCAGATTTTCCTTCTACACCAGGATTATAGTTGTGCCCCAGGCTTCAAGCTCAAAATCATCTCCATTCAGCCTTGTGCAAGGAATCAGGTGATTCTCTGTCCAAATCCCTTGCTTCAGTCAAGGCAACCCATCTGGTAACGAATTTCTCCTTTGAAAATCAAGGTCTAAGATTGGATCTGAAATGTTCACAAAACTTGGTGGACATCTTGCTTCACAATGGGATGAACTGAGGTCAAATTACAAATATTTATGCTATTTTGGGGCAGATCAGGTCCTGGCACAGTGGGATGAGTCAGTCTCTGCTGAAGACGGCCCTTTTGCCTTTGTCTCTTCTCAAGCTGTGGTTCTGCCAGTCCTCAAGCAATCCTGCTCCATCAATTCATCCTTATTCATCCCCCCCTCTTCCTCCCTGTTCAAATTTCTAAACCTGAAGAGCAACTGAGACCATCCGGTGACCTCCTGCGCTGACTGTTCTGTCTTTTGTGAATCCAAATTGATTTTCCTTGCATGGGAGCATCCAGGATCTACCCTTTGACCTTCAGCCAGAGGTTGTGTATTAAGAGTAAGAGAGAATGCAAAAAATGGCATTTGACTGTCAGCATTGGCAAGAAATATGAGCCATCCTCTACTAGGAAATGGTCTGTTTGTGTCCAGTGCCTGGAAATATGGGAATTGCCAGACTTGCTTAGAAACAAGGGTCAGTGTCCTGTCCCTGATGCTAGCCAGCACCAGATGCTTCAGAGGAAGGTCTGAGGAGCCTGCATCTGGGCAGATATGGGATAATCCCATTCTTGTCTTCCTGCTGTGGGGAGCACTATGGCAAGCATGGACAGGCACACAGACACATACATGCACCCTGGAAGCCGCGGGCCTCGGAGAGATCTTTTCCCGGGAATACTGCAGTATTCTACGCCAAGTATTTTTAATGCCCATTACTACAGTGTGCAACAGACCTCAGGGACAGGATGACAAAGGTTCAGGAACTATATTTAGCTCTTGAGTTTCTACAACCAGTGTGCAGCTAATAAGTCAACTGAAAATGGCCACTAAAAACAACCCTGTTCGCCAGCCCAGGACCTAAAATTGTCACCATTTTGCAAAAGAACAATGTTTTTGAAAGGAATTGCCAACCCTTCACCCGTATTCTATATGTGGGCATATTTTACAACCCAAGTATATTCTTGATTATTTTAGGCAAGTAGTCCGTGGTCTTGAAGTCTCTAAGGTATGTTCGGCTTTCAGTAATGCTCCTCCTAGTCTCTACCTACTGGAAGAGAGATGAAGTGAGACTAGGCCAAGCCTGGACATGTTTCTATACCGCCCTGAAGAGATCACCCTTTCTACCTATGATTTAAAAATATTGATTGTTTTTTATTTTTTCATAACAGCACTGATTCACAGGAAAAAAAGAGGCTTTCTTTGTGTCAAGCTGCAGCTGGGGATTTGGTGTGAGGTTTGTCAGGGATGCTGGAAAACCGCTGGAAGAGCCACTGTGGATTTTCTGGCCCAATTTCTTTCTGTGTTTTGAGTATATCTGCTGTTATGTAAATCTGATGAGTATGAAAACACTACAATGTTTAATACCCGCAGCTCAGATGAGAGGGGGAGGAGGAAGTTTGTGCTGACCTGTAAGAGAATCTTGTTATTGATACAGTTGAGGAAAACAGATGTCAGCACACTTTGCTTATTTAATTAGGTTAATTCTAAGCCTCAGCTGTTCCACAGAACTCTTTCTGTACCACTAATTAAAACACATTAAACTGTACAGAGCTATGAGATGATAATCCACATTATCTGATACTGCTGCTATTTGATAGCTCTTCAAACAACGTACAAAGCAACCTTGACCTTCCTAATGGGCTTTACTCAGAAAGAGAATCAACACAAAAGGATGTATAACTCTGCCTTCTAAAACCAGTGGGCATAGAAAATAGGATTGCAATTTCTGGGCCAAAAAAATAAGTGTTTCCTTGGTATTAGTGGAGTAAGCTATTTTTAGTTTTGTTCTGAAGTCTTTGTGAGGGGCCTCTCTGAATCTGTCCAAAACACAAAGCCCTCCTCCCTAATCTGGAGAGCATTGTACTCTTTCTCTTGCAATGCATGCTATTGAACACCAAAAGAATAACCTCATGGGCAGTTTTTTCTGGAAAGGTTCCTTACATAAAACCTACTTCTGTCTTCCCTCATCCTTTGTAGATGCAGTTCCACCCAGGGTTTACCAGCTCCTCTGCAAGTAAAGGGCAGCCAGGCCTTCCAGGGTTAACTCTCTCCTAGGACAGCTGTGTGTGTGTCACACTTTGTCCTCACTTCACAGCAGGCAAACTTTCTTCTCTTTCTCTTTCTACTCCTCCCCATCCTTTCCACAAGGGCAGATGACCCACATAACTGCTTCTTTTTCTCAGGCAGGGCATCATTTAAGAGAAACAATACATCCTCTAGATATTGCTAGTTCCACATGGGAAACTTCCTGGCCACATCATGCAAAAGTTAATCTGATATAAATTAATCCTGCTGGCTCCAGCGTTGATGGTTACCCTTGCATTGGCAGGTTTAGTACCAGAGCAGACCTTGCCATCAGCACAAAGCCCTCGCAACAGTGTGGAATCAGCATAAACCCTGTGCTGCAGGTTTTGGCTGACTGGCCCACTCATCACATTCAGATGTCACTCCCTGGTGAGGATCAAGTACATACTGATGAGTGGCTGCTCTACAGAGTCTTGCAACAACCAGCCATGATGCTGGGTGGTCCAGGGTCCTGGAAGGCTTGGCAGTGCCATCCACCATTGCACCTCTGCACAGGGACTACAGGAGGGGCAGGCATGATTCCAGCTTGCCCGATGTTTGCTGGCCTGCCAGGCAGAAAACCCTTCCTCACACCAAGCTCTGGCATGGTGTTTCAGCCAACTGTGCCCATCAGGCACAGACAGATGCCCAAGACCCCTTTACGTGAGGACACCAGCCCAAGTGAACTCCTGGCTGCCCCCCAGGGTGTACTTTGAGTCTGATGTATCCCTGCAATACCAGTCTTCAATACAAACCTCAGTTCACAACCAAGAAAACTCTCCTTATGTCTGGGTCCATCTTGCTTTCCCTGAGGAACACAGTCCAGTGCTGGTCCCTCACCCTCCTCCACTAGAAAAGCTGAGCCAAGCCAACCCAGCCGGTTCAGGGACTGTTTCCTGAGTATCCCCACGAAGCTATTTGGCAGCAGCTGCCCCAGGCTTGGTAGGACAGGCCTGAGCTTTCCAAAAAGAACCACCTCAGGATGTAACAGGAGAAATTAGGGGGCCTTACAGGCTCAGAACCAGCACAGTGCTGGCTCTGAGGATGCTGTTCAATGTGGTCGACCCCTGTAGCTGTTAAGGAGTAAATTGCTACGTAAAGTCATTCTGCAGTCAAGTAGACCCTCAGGACCATGACAGTCACCAGAGAGCTGTTGAGTCCTGGTAGTTACTTGCTTGCTGTTAGAAACACTCCCTAGGTTATAAAAGCTTGCAAGGAAAACATGTTCACCCATAAGCCCTGTTGCCAGGACCAAGGCTGTGTTAGGTACCTGGTCCTGCTGGGCTGCCCATCACCTACTCTTTGGGCTGAAACAAAACCTTTTTCCACCAGAAATGCTTTTCTGTGGAAAAATCATGGTGTTAGTTAAATTAAATCATCTGTCATGTGCATCTAAGACAGGGTAAAACGTTACCATTTGGTTAAAAAAAAGCCTTATATGCTCCCAAACTCAAAGAAGTTTAATCAAAACACTGTAGATTTCAATACGCAGCCCAGCTCAGTGTTTTCCACACAAATGTTTAAAAAAAGAATGTCTGTTTTAGAGGGACCCTCCAGCTTCCTATTTTCTCATTAAATAGTCAGGATCATACCACTGCTTTACTGTTAACAGGGAAATAAAAAAGTTATACAGGCAGTTCAGAAACAACTTTTCCCCTGCTTATACTTTCATGATAAATTGTGCTTTGAAGAAATAGGAAGATATATGATTGTGGAAATTTTTTTAACTGAAAGAAAATAGAGATAATTGCTTTCTTCTGATCTTGACGCAAGTCTTTTTCCCTGGAGACTGCAGGAAGAATTTCCTGTATTTTCCCATTAGCGATGCCCCGCTTTGCTTGATGCCTTTCTGTGGTGCTCCATTCTCAGGGGCCACATTTGCCCATATGCCAAGGCCCTGTCCTTCTGCCTTCCAGCTTCATCACTAACTGCACAGAGCTGTAGGAATTAGGTGGCATAACTGGGAAAGGGAGTATAGGCCTCAGTCCTGCAAAGTTTTCTTTTAGCAAGTTGAATATCTTTCATGCTAAAAAGATAATGAGAAGTGGTTCTCTTAAATTCAGAGGATGCCCCCTGAAGGAAATCACTCCCTCTGTGCTCTCCATCCATCGCTTTCTAGCCCTCATTCTTCTCCCTGCCAACTGAGTCCTGCCCTAAGGATAGTAATAACTTTAGTATGAGTAAAGCAATACCTGTTCCTTTTGTTACCTGTGCTGATTCCAGTCTCTCAGTTGATTTCTAACTTTTACCAAACCTGGAAGTTCTTAAATTACAGAAAAACATACATGAAAACTGCAGTGCTCTGTTCTGAACAAAGCCCAAATGCATTTTCCTCATTTCTTTCCAACACCACAGTGATAATACTGAAGCTGTTGCCAAAGTATAACTTTACAAGGAATAGCCATTATGTGCTGTACCCCACTGTGTTTTTTGGGAATGGGAGGTATGAACATCCTTCACACGAACATAAAATGTGAATAACGAAGATACTTGCAGGTATGTGCTCTCAGAAGAAAAGCACGGGTCCAAAAGCACTGCACGTAACTTTTATCCCTGAGAGTGATTAAATGCAGATGGCTACCAGGAAAGCTGGGTTTTGCAATAGCAATCATATAGGATCCTTCAGACTATTTGGCTAGTAATTTAAGTTAGGAAAGCTATTTGCAGAATGTGACCTCCGGAATGTAGTTATTCCAGGAAGATGTAACATATTTTCAGGGGGTGAATTCCGTGACTGAGTTATTTCTGGTAACAATTGAACGATGACAAAAATATTTACAACTAACTTATAAAATCAAAACATTCAAATATTTGTCAAGGAGTTTATTTACAATGAAAAGTTTCTGCAGATCTCATTAATTTCTACTTAGGATAGAAATAAATGGACAGAGACTTTGGAAATGATCCTGTATGTTCATTTACAAGATACATACCATTCCCATCAGTTTTAAACAACGGGGCAATAAACAGCAAAGGCTAACAAGACATGCAACCCACAAACTGCTGCAAGTGCCCTGCTCATAGTTCAGCCCTTCACAGAAGTTCTCCATTTCTTCACAGCTGGTCTCCATATGAACCAACAGCTCAGTCCCAGTGAAGGCTTTTTTACTCTTCTCCAAACAAACCCAAAGCAAAGGCAACTCAGAGCACGGGCACTGCAGCTCTTTGCACGAAAGCACAGACCTGTGCAAGCACAAGGCACCAGAAACATGAGGGAAGATCTTAAACACTTTCTGTGTAAAACTGCCCACCAACTAAAAAGCTTTTGCTCTCACCACCAGATATTGTAAACCTTGCAGCAAATGAGGACAGAATACTGGAAAGGATTTTCCAACCCCACATCATACAATTCCTTTCCATCTGCACCTTCAAAGGAGGTTTGTTTTTTATCCCACTAATGCTCCCTGCTCTCAGGGGTAGATGTCTCCTTTCAGGGCTGACATGAGCATCTGAGGTCCATTTATTCTTGTGTCAGAGCTCTTCTTCAGCCTAAACAGCTTTCTTGTTTTTCTGGGGTGTATTTGCTGAAGTATCTATAAACAGCAATTGTATCCCCTTGAAGCTTTTGTTTTGCAAAGCTAAACAAACCAATAGGCATTTTAATACCTTTTCCTAACAAAAAAACAACCCCTAATCATCTGCTTAATGAACCTAATGACCTCTCTTGGCATCTGTCCCGGTACGAATTGATTTTACTTGGAAGTAGGTGACTAAATTTCTAGATAACATCTTGTTGGTGCTTTACAAAATAGCATTGATATTTCTATGCCTGGAAATTTAATTCTCTTTTCTTAAGGGCAGGTCATGTTAGTGACCCTGGGTGGTCTTGTGATCAATTAGTACACAACTGGCACCCTTGCGTCTTTCCTTCCCCTGTGTACTCACACCAAGCACGGTGATTGCACAAGTCACATTCAGACTGACCCAGCAATTCCTTCCTCTAAAGCTCCTCTTGCCCCCTACACCAGCCTTGGCCCAGAAATGCAGCTTCGGATGGATGAAAGGGATTTCACCCAACACAAAACTTTGCCTCTGAACACCTCCCACTTGTCGACAACCCACAGACCTTAACGGGTGCCACATCTACACTTTTCTCATTTTCCCTTCCCTGTGCACTACTGTCTGACACTTCTCCCCAAAAAGGCCTCCCAACCACCCTTGTCGAAACACTGTACACACGTCAGCCTCTACACTGCTCAGTCATCCATGGAGTCAGGTTTGATACTGCCTCAGGGCCAGCCTTGGCTGTTTTTCCTAGCACCCAGAAAAAGTTCTTTACTCCCAGACAGTCTCTACTGCTCTATCCTCTTCCTACTATACTAAAAAAATACTGGAACAATACAACAAATTCTTGCTCAAGCAATGCCTGTAACGTACTTCATTATTTTAGGGAGAACATTTTACAGTAGCTAAAGATAGTCTTTGGGTTTTATGTTATTTACTTAAGTGCGTGTTGAGCAGTCTAACCTCAGCACAGATAAACAAAGCATCCCAGAGAAATTGTAGCATGATAATCTATATGTCTTGAGAGAAAGCCATGCCACGGAAGCTTTCAGTTAGAAAGCAGTAAAAAACAGGAATTTGAAGTGCAACTGACTAAAAATTATGAACGCGACCCCATCTCTCATTTTACAGTACTTTTTTCTGTTATTCCTTTCGACAGCAAGCTTCCCAAAGGTGGGAGGTGAATCAGGACCCTGAGCACAACTGAATTGGATCTATCAGGCCCATTGCAATGGCTCGGTTTGTGCTAAACCTTCCCTTCCCTTCCCTTCCCATTGGTCCCAGACCTGTCTTGTTTGTGAGACACAGCAGCTGCCTGGTCTCGTGGCAATGGTTGTGCCCTGCTGGCACTGCTTCCTGCAAACCTCTACTGCACCCTGGCACTGAGGTGCATCAGAAAGGGTTCAGCTTACCCATTTATTACCCAGCTGTGTGTCATGCAACACTGCTACTTAGGGCATGCTCAGAATCCACTTCTTGGATACGTATTTTCCGTTTTGTAAAACACACCCAGAAGCTCCTGTTGTCTTTTCCCCTCAGAGCCACCACTTTAGTCAGCATCCAAACCAACAGAAGTTCGGAATATTCTGTTTCTACTGAGTAAAAAACATCAAGTGCTTTGTGCTACAGCCTTCCTGGCAAGACACAAAACTCTCTAAGTTGTACCCATTTTCAGACTGCAATGTCAAACCAGATGTGGGACCAGATTTACTGTAAAAGGCTTCTTCTGGGCCATGAATTGTCCAGCAAATCTCTAATGCCCTGAGCACAATTTGGAGCAATTATAGCCTCCCTTGTAAACCAAGTGAGATACATCATTTCACGTAATTTTGACACAAGCCCAGTTGAAACTAGGTGGATTGTTTTACTTTTTGGTATCTGCCAGTGTTTCAATACAACTTCATTCCCTCGGCAAAAGCATTAACTCAGTGTGTCAAAATGAGAGGGAGACAGTTTGCACCTGGTTTCAATATCTCTGTATTTGGGATATTTTAACATAGATTGTTGTTCCAATGAAATAAGAAAAGGTTTTTTGAAGTGTTTAGCAGAGTCAGAACCAAATCCTCAAAACACAGATCTATCTGGGATACAAGTTTTTCAGGAAAACCGAAAGAAGCTGTTCCCAGGAGCTCACTGATACACACTGATGCAGACACCCACAAAATATAATTCCTATTTCTTAGGACCAAGTCTCACTAGTTCCTTGTTCTTTATTGCTGTCATTTTTCAAGCTTTGTACTGAGGATCACTTCAAATGTATCCGTCTAATGTAGTGGCCAGGGGGAGAGGAAGAAGTTTCTAATGATGCTGAAAAAAATAGAAGCCAAAAGTCAATCCTGACACAAAGAGACTCTGCAGCTGACATTGCCAAGGAGAAGAAGAGAAAGAAAGTATTAAAAATGTGCCAGAATTTCTTATCAGAGACCACACTCCATAGCAGAGGTGGGAAAAGAGCCTCAAGCTTTTGGCTTCCAGTCCACTGCCTTAACCTTCCATGCCACTTTTGTGAACCCTTAGCTTGCACTGGGGGGGCACATCCACCTATCCCTGAATATTTATTCTGCTTGCAAGCTTCATCACAGGTTAATTTATGTCAAGGCATAGGAAAATCAGGAAAAAAAAGCGCTAATGAGCCACAACCAGAGGCTTGCTCTATTAAGCTTAATTAGCTAAGCAGCGCTCCAGGAGCAGCTGAGGGACTACAGACCCTGCCTCAGAGGGGCACAGGGCTAAACAGGACTGTCTGCCGTGACAGCTACGTTCCAGAGGCAGTAAAAATGGGAAAGGAGCAATTACAGAAGTCCCTGAGCCTGCTGTGTCATTTCATGCAATGTCTGTTTCATGTCATGTCTCATGCAACAACCGCGCTACGTAAAAGCAATTTATGTAAAACTACCTTTTCCTGAGGAACCGGGGTGCAGACACAGAGACAGCTCTGGGGGCTGAAGCTCAGACAGGACTTGATGAGTCTAAACATTACGAGACACTAATTACCTCAAAGGGGGCTATAAGCATACAGACTCTTGGGGTTGTGGAAAGATGATTTGGCCACAGATTTATCTAGAAAAAAAGAAAAAGCTGACCACTGGACTTTGGGGAAAATTATTACAGATACTGTTTGGGAAAATAAATGGATCTGTTGCACCAGTGTTGAATTGGAAAAGGATTTCTTTTAAAAGAGGAAGACCTCCGGAAATTTTGGCCAAGCAGCACTGTAGGCAGTAAGAGAGTAAAAGAATTAACAGACAGCAAGTCATTCAGTAGTAAAGCCTCTGGTGTTTATACCCAGAGCCCTTTTGTGAGGAAAAGGTTCTAGGAGCCAAAAACACAGCAGTAGCTGATGTTTGTAATGTGAATGCAGTCTGAAACAAGCTGAAGCTGCCTTAAAGGAAGAGTCTGTTTTCTTTTGGTGTTTGAGCAACACCTTGCTGGTGTTTTTCACCAGCTCTGGGGCCACCAGGAAGGATTGCTAAATTTCTTTTTTAGGTCAAATAAGCCTGGAATTTATTATACAACCAAAAATTTTGGAGAATAATGGGTTTCATACATGGAAGAACAAACTGACTTCCATGTCCTTTTAAAATAACAAGACACACAGCTGGCACCAATCTGGACACACAGCATCAGTTTGTCCAGCTTCAGAAAATGAGAAGCTGGGGGTGAAGACTTTGACTCGAAAGAGATGGGAAAACCTAAGTAATAATTATTTTGTGCTCATCAAACTGCAGCAAAAGCATCTGGTTATTCCTGTTCATCTAAAGTTAACCTTTCATTTCTGGAGGAAGGATGGTCCTCAGATGTGTTTCCTTACATTTACTGCAAGATTTCTACTATTTGACTTTTCCTGGCACATCTATCCACATCCTAGCTGGAGTTTCCTATTTGAAATTGCAGCTCAGAGTTTACAAACCTATGATGAGACTTCTGAGGATCAGGCAAATGCTTCACCTCTCCACTGACACAGAAGACAGCAATCTTCTCAGTGCAACAGAATTTAATATGAAAAGGGTTATAAATGCCTATAAAAATATAAATTATTTTCACCAGTAAGAGGAGTCTTTTGTCAATATGTCACAGTTTGTCCTGAAGACTGTGCAGGTTAAGAAAATAATACTTTTACCTCATCAGAATAACAAATCCAGCCTGTTCAGGCCTGATGTATTTCGACTAGTTGGATTTTCTAAGGTTTCCAAGTGCCTGAGGACCTTTTCTGCCTTCTGCCTGCCCTCTTAATTTGGAGGTAACACACACTTGCAGCCCAGCTACATGGTTGCAACTCCTGCCTTTGCTGAGGAAGGTTCATTTCTGTGGGAAGCAGGCTCTGGGTCACCATCTAACAAGGATAAGGTGCTAAAGCAGGAAAAGTCCTTGTTGCTGGAGCTTGGTGCCAGCTGCAGAAGCCCAGTGCAGCTTGGATCACAAGCCAGAGAGCTCAGCTAACAGGCTCTGTGGCCAGGTTGAAGCTGGTTTGAGTCATTTTGGTACATAGGGTCACACTTATAAAAGTAGGAGCTGCCGCCTTAGCCAGGCTGCTGCACCTGCATGGGTGATAACCTCTGGGCCAGGGCAAGGCAGGCAACATGTTTTTGTGGACCTCAACCTGAAGCTCCGATATTGCCACCTCAAAATGAATTAGCAGCCATGGAGCTAGGAACCGCAGCCAGCTCGGATCATGAAGCAGAAGGGAAATATAGTCTTAAGAAGGAGACCAGCATGACCATCTGCTGGACATTAGTGCCGAGTTAATTTGGTTTTCCCCTGCTTTGATCTGACTTTTCAGAGCTGCAAGGCCCTTTTTTAGCACTGTAGCAAGGTTAGAAAAATCCTCAGGAACTGGGACTGCCAAGTAAATCATGACAATAAAATGAAATTATTACCCATCATAGCTCCACCAAATTTGGTGACTACAAGACAGTCACAGACGACCACAGGACTCTCCCTGTGGGCTCTCTGGTTCGAGGAGCACTCAGCCCAAATATCTGGCAAATCTGTCAAAAACAAATACAGAGGAACTAACAAGAAACCGGAAGAAAAACATTTGTGGTTTCTGTCTTTTACAAAAAAAAGAAGAGGGGAGACGGAGTAAAAATGCACTCCTACAACCAAGCCTTCCATACAGAGCCAACGGGCAAGTGTGGTTTCCTTGGACTACACTGACCTTTCCGAGCACGTGAGAAACCCCATGAGAAGGGTCGGAGGAGGGAATCGGGAGCAGCGTCCCTGGCAAGGTAAGTGCTGCCCAGCAAAACCCCTCCACTGTAACTGCTGGTGTCCTGGAGAGGAGCTGCTGTCCAGTGCCTGAGCCTGAGCCTGCAAGCCTCTACACAGCCTGGTCCCTCTCCAGGTAGATGTGCAGCAACCTTCTTGATTTTTCTAACAACACTATCAACTGATTTGAAGTCTGTGCTTGTTAAAGGCCTAATTAATTGCTGCTTTGCTCTCATGGGCTTTTCTTGTTCAAATAATTTTTTCTGCGTGACAAATGACCATGGAAATTTAACTCCTCTGTCTGCTTGGATCCCAGTAAGTTGTTTAATGATGATACATTTTGTGAGTAATCAGAGAAGTCCTGCCCCATTTACAAAGGCAAATCAGGAAGTTGGCTGGTAGCAGTGAATTTATTTGCCATTCCTGTTTAAAAAGGGGTCAAAACCCATGTACCTGCTGTTTGCCAGGAAGAAATACATTGTAAACTCTTCTGGACAAAGACCATCCTTATTCCAAGCTATGCATTACCAAACAGATCATTATCACTTAATTATATGACTACTTATATTTATCAGGAAGTTTACGATTTCCTTTTCAGCATTGAGTTTACAGTAAAGTATGCTTCAGTCAGTCCTGTAAGCATCAGGATATACTGATAGTTCTCTAAACAGAGGTTTACTATGTGAGAAAGTTCAAATATAATTAAAATAGAGTTTTAAAGACAAAAGATATCATTCTTTGCAAGTGCAGATTTCACCATAGGTCTGCCTCAGTCAATCCTGTTCATTCCAAGGCTTTCCAGCCTACTGATCTTCACGTGGCTGAACTTACACCACAACGTTTTCTTTTTCTTTATTTAGGAAATTCAGAGTGATGGAGGAACATAATGTAATTGCTGTACTTTCTAGTCTGTGGTGGTGGGTGAGCTGTTTTCTAATGCTACTGGCATTTGGTTTCTGAAGTAAAATATGTTTTGGTAAGAAAGCATCTGTGAACATTATTCGAATAACAACTAGAAAGCTGTGTCAGCAATACCTGCCCCTCTTTCACTTTCTGCAGCTGTTCAGAACTGATCTCTGATTGTACAGAGAACAAGCAGGAGTACTCAGGAAATACTGCATGGTGACCTGCCACAGGCTGCCCAGCCTCTTTCAGTTACACCATTCAGGGCGCGACAGGATATGACAAAAGGTTAATAAGGATATGACTTGAGTACACATTGTATTGAAAGCAGCAAATGCAGTTTTGCCCCCTTTTGGACTATTTGAAGGAATCATTTCCAGGGCTAAAAAATACACTTGGATAAAACGCTTGTAGAGTAAATTTTGCTAAGTAATTTGCAACACCAGTGAATTTGTACTGAACTGAACAATTTTGCCAAAAAGACAAAGCAAGGCTGAAGACATCTGTGTAGCTGCCTAACCCCACTAAAAGCAACCCTCAGCAACCTCCTTGTAAGTCACTGAAGTCAGTATCCACCAGCTGCACATCTGATGGATGGACCTCCCTAAGCCAAGAAATAACAGAGAGAAAATCCAGCTCAGTGCTGAGGCTTCCTCCAAAGCAATGCTGCTTCATAGGGCCAGCTAAAGAAAGTTAATCTTTGCTGGAAAAAGCTTGGTATAGACAGTAAGCAAAACTTAACCAAGGATGGGCATCGGAGTGTTGTGCTGAGGCTAAGTGCATGGAACATGAAAATTTTTTGCCTGCTTCTCAGGAAAACTAAAGAAGGCTGATAAAAGCACCTTGTGTTTCATCAGGCAAGCTACACTGCCTCTTGGCATGAGCTTTGACTGTCCCATTGGGAAGAGTGACGGGATCTACTGTGGCTGAGAGATACAGCCTGCAGCTGGATGGCAGAGATAAATGAACATGTGGGGGCCAAGATTCAAAGGCGGGTGAGTCAAAACACCCCAGAGCAGCAGCATTCATGATTCAGGTCTGTGACAGAGGATGTGAGAGGAGTGGAAACAGGGAAAGATGAATCTGGTTTTTCAAGCAGGAAGGTGGATGAGGAAGGGAGAAGTAGTTTGGGGAAGGTACGGCATTCTCTGTCACCCTCTGAACACTCCACATGAATTCCTTCTGCCAGTCATCCCACCTACTCTTTTCCCAAAAGTGAATTCTCCTTACCACTACACCATGCGTGTTAATCTGCGTGGTTTCCCACATAGAGCACAAATTGATGGAGCTGTTACACAAAGATGTAACAGATTCCTGCTAGCAATCCCCTGCTATGTATCCAGCCTGTCCTCCTACATGCAAACTTAGGACTGCTCTCTGCTCCTGGAGTTTGCCTTCAGTAATCAAAGTGGGCTGATTGATAATGACAGTTAAGACGATTTTATAGCTACTCTGAATAACTTCAATTGTAGGTTATGGCTTGATTTTGCAAACAAAATCATTTTCATTAGCTTACTTTCACCTAAATTTGCTCTTTCAAAGCAAAGCATTCTCCAAGTGCCCTACCATACAAGCTTGGTGGCAAGCATGTTATCAGAAGTAGTATATTTTAAGGAAATATTGGCATTTCAAAGAAATCTTAAAGTTGTGCTTTTAAGAATCAAAACTGGAAGCTATTGGTCTTGCCACTCAGTGGGAAAACATTTTGAATTAATCACGTACTAACCAAAGAGTATGTCATGGATATCAAACACTTAAAACACTCTAACAGCATCTGGGGAGCAGCCTGGAAAGCAGAGACTCTTCTATGCCTGTGAATGATACAATAAATAGTGAAATATATGCCATTACTTGGTTTGGAGCATGTGGTGGGCTGTACTCAGACCCTCAGATATTCTGTCCAAGATCACATCAACAGTTCTCCTTGGTCAGCAGCAAAAAAAGAGATCTAAACAGATTCATGGAAGTTTTAGGCAGACCAGTATATTACAGAGCAAAACCTAATGGTCATCAATTAATCTTCGTGATACCTGTGATTTAAAAATCAGTGGTTGTGTTAACATGGCATGACAAAAAAGCTGGAGGGACAATATGCCCCACAATGGATCCAGCCTGTATTCTCTTTGGAGAGACTCTCAATACATTGCCTAGACATCTTCCCTGAGGTAAGGAACAAACAGGGATCGAACCCAGATATATATTTGTGCTCTTCCTTCTGCCTAATTACTGATCAAGATCCTCCTGTCCTGTGCCTGAACAGCACTGGGCTACCTGCCCAAAAAGGATATTCAAACCAGCGCCTGTTGCTGCATCATGAGTTCACTGCCCAGGTGAGGGAGCTGGAACTAGCTGGTCTTTAAGGTCCCTTCCAACCCAAACCATTCTGTGATCTTCTACTTTCTTTCAGATCTTTCTTTTACTATCTTTCAGAGAAAGCATAATCTTTGTTTCTGGACCTTATTTGTTGTTATGGCAATGACTGCAATATCCATGCATTCAGCATGAACAGGAAAAGCTCTAAAGGAGTCTGTGGTCTTTAGGGATGCCTAAATCAGAGCTGGTCTGTTCTGTGACATTTTTTCTCCATGGTAACTTGTCAATCTGTTCGCTTCCTCCCACTGGTTGTCTGATCCCAGAGAGGGCCCAAAAGGCTCCTCTAGAGGAGTATTAGGGGCTGAAACACCTGAGAAAAGGTTATTTGTTCATGTGTTCATGGAAAGAATTAAAGAAGGGAAAATGAATCTTACTTTCCACATCATCTGAAGTGCAAGAAATGACCTCTTGTCACCAAGATCCAAAGATTGAGGAATGCTGCCTTGGCTCCCTGGGCACCAGGGTGTGCTTTCTTCGCAACCTTCACATGATGTGCAGAAGCAGGCAATCATATGATGGCCTGGTGCAGGGACTTGGTTATAGGGGAGTAGATGACTATGAATCACCCACATCCCTATCCCCCCTCTTTGCCCCAGGCCACAGGGAAACAAATCTGCTTTAACCAAACTTCACCTCCCTCCGAATAAAAGCTGGTTTCTCTCTGAATAGATGAACTCTTGTCTGCCAATACAGCATCTCTAAATGTCTGAGGCAGGACACCTCAGCAGGACTTTATTTTGCCTTACATTACTCTTGTACGCGTTTCCAAAAGTAAAACACCCTTGTGTAACGATAGCACAGATTGTTTCTACTCTGCTTCCTGATTCAAAGCAGTACAGAAAATATTCTTTTTCTAATCTGCAACCAAACAGCTTCAGAAATTTTGATTTTTAGAGGGGCTTTCTCCTTCCTCTAGAATTAACAGTTGGACGCTGATAGACAGGAGTAGCAAATTATGCTGTTTCTATATTAATTAAACAGCAAATTAAAAGGGACAGAGAGATAGAACTCCTGCCATGCCCGGCCCAGGCCCCACAAAAAAGACATCCCTCTTAATGCAGGATGTCTTGATCTCAGGTGAGGGGGGAGGAGGAGGTTTTGACAGTCATTCAAGCTTCCATGCAGATACACAGCTCACTTTTCAACCCAGATAGGGATGTGGCCCACTTCAACGGAGATGAGAAAAGAGCTCCATTTTTGCCTTTCGTGAGACAGACATTCTACAATTTATTTTATGGCTACAGATGACATAGCTGTCTAGAGGCACTCTGGTGAGGAGAAGCGAGGAGGAGAAGAGCCAGTGTGGGGGTGGAAAGCTGCAGCTCTGCCCCTCCATTTGATGTGGTCTCTTTTAAAGGTCACCCACTGGGACCTGACATCAGTCAAACTATTTTTGTAGAAATGAAGATTTATATAACACATTTGTGCTCTAGCTCTTGGTTCTTTTTTCTTAAATTACTTAAAGCAATATAATAACTTTCACAGGCATATCATAGGAGACTGCCAACATTTCAAACATTTCCTTGATGTAGGATGATCACAATTGAAAGGAATGCGAATTTTATCCAGCCGTCGGTAAGGTTTTGTTTTCCTTAATCCCTGAGACTAAATCACTGGATAGTTTTCAGCCTCCAAACTAAATCTTAATTGAGACTAGCTGTCATTTAGGTTACTGCACGACTCTTATAACCAAAGCACCGGGGTACCTTTGAGGAAAAACTGGGACAGCCCCTGGGATGGGGACCCTCAGCACTTCTCGTTAGTGTGAGCTGGTTGTGCAAGAGAGCTCTCCAATACTTAGGGAAAAAGCAATCAAACTTTCTTGTCAGCAGTAAAGTTCCTTCATTTGAAGTGTTCTCCTACTCGAACCCGTGAGCAGTGTAAGCCAGCCCCAATTCCCACGGACTGGAAATAAAGCTGGTGGTTTGTGTCCCAGTGGGGTGCCATTTTGCTTCATGCTGCAGACACACGAGTGATTTTTCTTTTCCTCCAACACGAGAGTTCAGTTTGTCTCTCGAACTGTACAAAGCCAAAACCTTCCATCCTCCAACAAAAGTCACTAGCAGTAGGTTTATATCTAGGCTTCTGCAGGGGTGTTGAAGAAAACAAGTGGTTCAGCTGTGGTGCTGAAATTAGCAGACAAGATCCTGACACAGAGGGAAAATTAGAGATACTTCAGTGCCATTTCTACCGCAATAACTTGGAATACCTCCAAGCACTCAAGGCACCATTTTTCCACAAATAAGTTAGATCCCTTTTCATCAGGACTGGAGGGCAGTTTCTGCCCCCTTTGCCAGGATCATCCACAGATGAAAGGAGATGGGAATGGAAACACCAAGTACAACCCACTGTTCACCTTCCCAGCGGCAACAAATCTATGCCAACACCAATGCAGGGAAAAGTTCCTGCCAAAGGTGGGAGTGAGAGAGGAGTAAGAGTGTGTTTGCCATGTTCCAAAGTTCCCCCTCCCACCACCCCCATCCCCCTTTCTCCATGGCACCCCTCAGGCAACATAAGGGATGGTCTGGAGGCTTTGTTTAATTTGGAGGAAAACCTAAAAGTACTCTCAGTACTCTGGGACTTGTCTGGGGAAGAACTACTTAAATCATAATGCCAAGGCTAAGCTTTAACTAGGATTTTAGCCCAAATTTTTACTTAAAGATTAATAATTTAGATGGACTGTTCAGGCTGTGCCAGCGCCAGTGAAAACAGACTGGCTATTTCTCACCCTGAAAACAAGTCGGGAAGAGGTGAAATCCAGGAAACCCTGGAGGGACCTGTTTCTCCCTTTCTAGAAGGACTGTGGATTCCTAGCCTGGGACTGCATGCCTAACTTTATGGCAACTAAAATTAGGTCAGAGATGTCTGGGTTTCTGTACCATGGCTTCTCCCTTTTAAACAGAGACTGAAACTCATTCCTGCTTCACAAGGGAGCCACAGGGGTGAATTCAACATTGTCCACACCAACATTGTGATGAAAAGAAAATAAAAAGCCTGTACACAACCAGCCTGAGCACCTCAGCACTCCATAGCTTTCATTCCAAACAGTGCCAGTATCTCCTAGAAACAGAATTAAATGTTCTTTTTATGTGAGCTGTTGAAAGTTCACACATCAGATTCAAAATTCTGTTTCATGTCAGGATTCAGCTAAATAATGAATCCCAGTGAGCATTTTGCTTTAGGAAAGTATTCCCAATAAATACCAACAGACTTTTGATTTTTTTGAAGCTATACTGAATGCATAACTTAATGATAATGAATGCATGACTGCTGCTTCTTATCACAGCTCTCAGTCACAGAAACCTTTGCCAAAACCCTACTAACTGAATAGTACAGACTGGGGAGCAACTGGCCGCTGGAAGGGGCGTGGGAGTGCTGGCAGGGAATAAGTTACACGTGTGCTAGCAGCACACACTGGCAGCAGGGACAGCTGGCAGAGCCCTGGGCTGCACCGGCAGGAGCACGGCCAGCAGATGTGGTGAAGTGTTTTTTCCCCTCTGCTCTGTGCTCCTTAGAGCGTATCCAGACACCGTGTACAATATCACTTATCCCACCCCGCCCTGTGCCAATGCAGGAAAGGCTACGATAGCCTTGGGTGAGTTTAGTGTAGGGCCACTACAATGGCCATGGCTGAAGCACCCAGCCTTTGAAGAGAGGCTGAGGGACCAGGAATCATTCTGCCTGGAGAAGCGATGGCTTTGGGGGTGATCTATCAGCGGCCCTACAGTACCTACGAGAAGGTTACTGTGAAGACCAAGACAGGCTCTTTAGAGGTGCATGCTGAGAGAATGAGAGACAAAAGCGGTACATCAAAACAGGATAATTTCTGACTTGATGTGAGGAAAGTAATATTCCCCAAGGACAGCCAAAGCATCAGCAGGTTGCCCAGAGGCACCACAACATCTCCATCCTTGGAGGTTTTCAAGAGAGCTGGACAAAGCCCTGAGTGATCTGGGCTGATTCCATAGCTGGCCCTGCTTTGAGCAGGAGGTTGGGCTGGGTGAGCTCAAAAGGTCCTTTTCCTACCTGAATTATTCTGACATTCTTGTACTGTAAACTGTTACTTGAAGGTATAGAAGGTATAGAAATGGTATCAGCCATCACTAAGTATCTCTTGAAGCATAGGGCAGCTAAGCTGTAATGACCTGTGGGCCTTCTCTCCAATAGCACTGCACCCACATAGTTAAGGATCTTCTGAGGCAAGAACTCCAAAATTATTTTCATTATAAGTACGTGAGCGGTCACGACTGAATGCTGATCTGCCAAGACCTGGTCTGGAGCCAGGTGAAGTAACTGGAAAGCTTGAGGGTATACATCAGCTGATGTAGATATCCAAATTTGAACTCATTATTGGCAGCTCAATTACGCTCCGTGAAAAGACGTGCTTAGGCAGAAAGCTAAAATAGGTCAGGCTGATTAATGCCAAAATACATTTTCTCTCCCCTGACTACAAAGGGAGTCTGACTACTCCAGATATAGCTGTGTGTAGTCCACACCTGTGCAGTCAGATCAGATGGTTCCTTCCCCTGTTGACTTCAGTAAGGGGGGTGAGGTGATGGATTATGCTTGAAGTCTATTGAGGTCAGCACAGTCAGACTCTGAAATAAAAAGTAGAAAGTCCATGCAGAACTGTATTTCTGGTACATCTTCCATTTCAGAGTTCTAGTCCCACAACTTTACGATTGTAACAGTTTTTTATTGAGAACATATTTTCCTTCTTGACTATCATGGGTGGAACAGTCTTGAAGATGATAACAAGAGAATGGGTGAAATTTTATAGTGGAAAACATGAGGAAAGCTGAGGAGAAAAACACCTGACTACTAGCACATCTTACAAGTTACGAATGTGCTGTGGGATCTGATAACTTTTCCCGGAAGCCTAGACACATTGTGCCAAGCTTCTTCCTAAGTCCACGACAGACACAATACGAGCCTTTTCTCATGGTCCTAGCAGAGGAAAAGGCTGGTGCCACCTTCCATGTTATCTGGGGGAATATTTCCAGCAGGTGGAGTTGAGCTGCCCAGGCTGAGAAGGGCTTTGGGAAGCCTGAAAAAGCTGGGGTTAACTCTGTAGTTTCACAGTCTGTTTCTGTTGGCAGAAGCAGGAGGCCACGGGGTGAAGTGAATCAAGACTCCAGTCCGGGTTAAAAATAACAGCGTGGGAGGAGAGGGCTGCTGGAGGGTGAGCAGAGAAGGGCAGTGGACAGCTCGGCTTCCAGACAGGCAAATGCCTGGGAGATGGCACGGGGTGAAGGATGGGACTTCTGCTCCTGGCAACCACCAGCTCATGCTGGCTGGGACCTCCTGGAAGCCCAACCAACTGGGAAGATGAGCTGGGGTGAGGGAAGGTGAAGGAGGGTCTGACTGCTGCCCCAAAACACTCCCAGTGGGGAAATAGAGCAGAAAAGAGTGAGTGACAACAGCTGAAAGACAGGGTCATTCCCACACATTGAAAATATGTTTATTCTGGTCAGTAATATGTTTAGGTTGGAAATTAGAATAAGGTTTCATTTCCTCTTCATTTCACTTATTTTCTTCAGTCTTCAGCATTTTTGCCTCCGCAAATAAAAAAATGTCCAAACCAGAATCCCTCCGGCATCCACCCTCCATTAACAAATGCATGCAAAATGACTTCTCTGTCAGGACCCTGATGATGGGCAGAGCTGCAGTACTATAAGGATGTAAATGACAAACAGGTCTCAGAGAAGCAATAGCTTGCATTAGGCAAAATGAAATCAAGAAAACAACAGACAAGCTCCCAAGTACAGAGGTCTCAAGAAATGTCACGTGCCCAAACCTTATTTGTTAACAAATATGCCAGCCTACAAGAAAGTGTAAACTTCCCCCATCAGCCTTCCCCACACTTTTCTGTGTTGTTTAGTTTCCAGCTCACGCTGTCCATGTTTCCATTTTATTTTATTTCCATTTTATTTTGCATTCTTCCTATGTTTACTAAGCCACCTCCAGGTACTCACCACCTGTGTATCTACATAGAGGAACTCAGGACACAAAGTGTTAAGATGGGAGAGAGATGATCAGGAGGGACAGTATGAGCTGCGAAGGTCTTCTAGGCAGCCAAGACACTTGTCTATGTACTTTGGAAACCCTTTGATACAGATCAGCCTCTGAGTATTCAGGTCTCATCTCTAGCTTTCTCCCTGTATGTTTTCCCCCTCTTCTCCTGCTGGTACGAGAGCAGACCCCCTGACACTTGCTCTCTTAAGTAGCTGGCAGCAGGCATACAAGAAACTGTGGCTTGTGCTGCATGAGCTGCCACACAAAAACCCACACTGAATGAGCCACACATCTAGAAACAGCTCCCACCCAAAGGAAAGTATTACAATTACCATCACTATCAAAATTATCACAATTAACATCTCATCTCAACTCCTGAACACCCAACAGAAAATTCAGACCCTCTCTTCCCACTTTTGGAAAGTAGCTCTGCAATTCTTGTGTAATTACTCAGAAAAAAAAAAAGAAGTAATAAAGCCAATTATCTTCTCCTTGAGTCATGCCACTTGCAGGCTTAGCGCTGCGAGCTGAATTCCCCAGCCAACCAAACCAAGACAGCTCTGTGGAAAGCTGACACAGTGTTTGGGAATGCCAAGCCAAGCAAGCAAACAGTTCATCAAAACAAGCTTTTCTAATTCTGTCCCATGAAGCAGAACAAGCACATGGGCAACACCAGTGCTATGAAAAGAAGACATTTAGGACCCCAGTCCTTAAACCTACTCTATACTTTGGCTCTAGCATAGCTGTGAGAATAAATAAGTGTTAAAAATCACCCATCTAGAACCTGGTCAAAGGGAAGGCCCCAGTATAGGCACAATCATATTAATACCACAAGTCCTTCTTCTGATGGTAACATTTACTCCAGTTGAGAAATCAGTCTGGGCTACAAATGGGTATAAAGTCAAGGCTCTTTCAGCTTTACAAGAAGTCAAAGTACATCAAAAAACATGAGATGTGTTACTCACTGTCTGTGCAAAAAGCCTTGCTCTGCAGTGTTTGTGCTGGAAGGAAGAGGAAGGCCTTAGAGAAAGAACCAAGAGGCTTCTTCAGTGTCTTTGTTCTGCAGGCACTTATTCCTGGCCCAGGGCACGTTAAGCAGGATTGTTCAGGTATTAAACTCTCACACAGAGGATGGATACTCATACACATATTTTTCACTGCATCATTGCAGCTCGCACATGCCAAACAAGCTTCACAGATTGCCCATGCTAACCTCTGAGGTGGTCGAGGCAGATCATTCAAGGGTGAGACTGTTATCTCTACACTGAGTAATGACTCTCTGTGTCTCTCTTTCAACTCCTGTCTCCCTCACAGAGAGATTAGTGAACCCTTGCCTCTCACTCCTACTTAAGTCCCACCACATGTCACACTCTCCAGAGTGCAGTCACTTCATATAAACTACACACTGAGGACAGGTGTGCCTCCCGCCCTACTCCTTTCAGTCTCCTAAGTCAGCAAGGAATGGCTTTGCAGTGTGCCTTCCACCTAACATAAAATACCTCCTCTTACATCCAAGTGCATCCAAATGTCTGACATTTCCATCCTTATTGCACCTATGGAGGAAAGCTGGCAATGGTCACTCTTGATTCACGTGTGTACAAGCCAGTACTTTCAGTCACTGACGGGTTCCTGCTGTCCCAAAACCAGGATTCAGATGCCACAGTTGACCAAGAAACTCATCTTGATATAAATTTTCCCAGGTAAATATGTGCAGTATATCTGTTGCCACTCAGCCTTTAATGTATTTATGTACAGTTTGCCTTATACTGTGTTCTACATTATTTATATACTGATGATATAACAAATTTGAAAAACAGTTGTGAGGTGACACAAATATTCAGTGCCTCATGGACCCACAAAAAAGCTATCCTGGTATCTTTTATCACATTAAGAACTTTGTCCTTTCATGTTCTTCTTGAAAGGCTGCCCACAGCTCAAAAACTGCTGTGAAAACCTTCACCTTTGCTCAGTATTTGCAGGGCACAGAAGTGGAACAAACCCAGTAGTAACATCCTGGCTGCGGAACCAAATAATTGGTAGCCCTGAGGTGAAAATGATTGTTAGACCTGGATTTCATCCTTGTTTGTGTTTTGAACACGCTTGTGATACTGACCCAAATCTGGCTTTCCCCTCCAGGGAATTTAATCACTAGAGTAGCACAGAGCGTCTATGGGGCCAGACCTTCCTTCCCTAAGGCCCCTACATTGCTACCACAGAATCACCCCAGTGACCCCATGCTGGGTCTTTTCACACCTTACAGCTACCAAGCACGAGACACCCTTCCCCAAGGCACCAAGTGAAAGCCCTGAGCTAAGGGGACAGGGGGGTATCCTGCCTGCTTTAACACACACCAGGAATGGCTCTGAGTGAGCAGGCAAACTGAGCTAAACACAGAGTACCGGATGTGGGAGAAGTCAGTTCTGTCTAGAGCCTCTGAAATTCATGAATTCACTTAGCCTGGCCTGCTTGAACTATAATGCCCACAGTGTTTTTACCACAACACTTGTGCCTTCACCACAAGCTCTTGTTTACCGGAATGGTATTTTTCTGAAAAGGATTCAGTGCTTATTTCACGTAAAAGGCAAACCCTGCATCCTGCGTTAAGTGGTTAGTCGCTGACACCGAAAGCAAAAGGCATTTTTAGTTGCCCATTTTCCAACCTGTATTTGTCCACCACCAGCACCTAACCACCTTGCTGTGTCCAGAGATTATCTGCCATTATTAATTCTCTCCCTGCTTTCAGTTGTTAGTGGACAAATATAAAATGTCATCTTTGACAAAATAAATTGATTTAGATCCTCTTGCCTCTCTTTAGGCAGAACAGTTCAGCCTATACTCATGCAGCTCAGTCTCTGTTCTCTGCCCATCTGTCAAAATCCTTTTAAAACTGTAAACATTTCAGAAATGGTCTCATTAATGCTGTACACATGGAAATATCACCTCCTTGACCTTTACTCAGCAATCTGCTCTGTAGCATTTGCTTTCAGGTACACTGTATCACCCAGAGAGTGCGTGTTTAGCTGACTATCTATTATAAACAAGCCTGAGTCACTGGTTTCCAAAACACAATCTCCCAGTCAAACAGCATAGCTATAAAACCACATCTTTGGTGTGTTGTTAGCACCTCGAATTTGGCTGAAGATTCAAATACACATTTTTGGGGATGAGATCAGTTTACCAGACAATTCAGAAGATGCTAAAGAATAGGCCTGTCCTTGACATTGTCATTTATTACTTCGTCACTGGTTGCATCATCACCATTGTCTTTGTCTAATTGAGTATGTCATGTGTTCCTAAGTCAAAACCCATGCAACCGAGGACTCCAAGCCTCAAAGAATGAGCCCTTTGGTATATCCCTCAGGAACATCAATTCTGAATGCCTCCTCATTTACAATTACTTCAGAAAGCATGACTATTAGCCAGATTGCAATTAGTTTGATGCCTTTATTTAGTCTTATATTGTTAGAGTTTGGGGTTTTTTTACTCAGAGCACTGTGTGGAACAAAACCATGTCTCACAGAAATTTCAGTAGGTGTACGTTTAAGCTGATATCAAAAACATTACCAATCACACAGACACTGTCTTACCTAAATTACATTGCAATTAGTTCACGAGACAGTTTTACATTGATTACCACGAATTTTATCACCTTTTCCTAATCCCTTCCTGTGATTTGTCCCAGAATTTATCAGATTGCTACCATCTTTTCAACTATTTGAGTCATTACTCCCATTTTTTCCTTATTTTTGGCTTCAGTGTCCTGACTCCCGACTTCATTCTTTTCCACTTCATGGTGCTGAAATATGATGGAGGTACATATGAGTGCAATAAATGAGAACATATTTTTTTCTCAGGCTGCAGCAGAGAAAACTGTGATTTTTCTTGGTCATTCTGACTTCCTCTACATCATGCCTCCTCTGCTGGATTAGAAAGAAAATTTCTGCACGTGAGCAAAAACATGATTGCTTAGGGGAGAAAAAAAACTAGAAAACCTTGTTAAAACTCTCAAGATTTTCACCTTTGGTCTTCTTCTGGTCAGGAGAAGAAACCTGTTGGAAGAATTGCAGGTGGAATCTATCCCTTCTCACACCAACAACTTTCTGAAGTGATGCAACTGCACCGCTCCAAGCCACATCATTTGTTAAGCTTTGTGCAGCACCTAAGTCAAACACAGCCAAGCCTGACAGATCCCTTCATCAGCACTGCAGTGCACATGACCAGAAACAAGGGGATAACCTTCCTGCCTTCCTTCAGCACCTTCTTTCCCTGAAAGGAGAAACAGGTTTAACTCAGGGCAAGGAAACAGAGCAGATACAACACGGAAAGAAAAAGCTCCCCTCCCTAAGCATATCAGCTCTTGATCCCTCTGGTTCACTCAGGATAGCCTCTCTCCACTGCACACACATTAGGGCAAAGGCAGACACCAGAGGAGGAAGGAAGAGACAACTGACCTTCAGGAGGTGACCATTTGTGCTTGGTGCGTCTCTGTGCGTTGCCATTACCATAGGTCTGCGCAACTTGTGCTATTTAAGGAAGGGATAAAGCTGTGATAATTTGAGATTAGCTGCCTGTGTAAAATGATAGTGAGTGACAGAAACATCCCAGCCCGGACCCGGTAAAACGGATTAAAGACCACTATCTCAAATTTCAGGCTGGAGTCTACTGCTGTTTCTAGTTACATAAATGGAAACACAGGGCAATCTATCAATTCACTGCTACCTCACACTCTAACTCACTGCTAAATGCCTGCAACAGGAGCTCAGGTGACCTTCCAAACCCAGGTGGAAGGTTTTAAGAACTGAATTATTACTTGCATACCACAGGAAAGTAACTGATACTCTGAAGTGTCTTTCACTAATGTATTTTGTCTAACATTTCATGTGCTCCAAAATTGAGTCCTATTTATCACTTCTGGCAAGAAACAGGATCACTTGTGTGGCAAGCTTTACTGATTTAGGTTGAAAACAATTTGTACAATATTATTGCCACCGCTGTAGAAGAAGGAACAGCTGCTACCCCTCACACCAACTTTAAAGGGTAAAGATGGATGACTAGAAATCTGCACACGCATTCATGTGGGAAGCAGGAGGAAAGGAAAACACTGGCAAGACCCATGCTACAAGCACATCTGGGCTCAGAGAACAGGCATCCACTATTTAAGGAATGGCTCCCTGATGCTCAGCTTTGAAAGTGGAACAAATACTTAGTGCTGGCTCTGAATTTTCCAGTTTTTGAGTTTAAAACAACATGAAACAGCCTTTGCAGCATGGAGCCATTCCACACCAGTTTGCTCATTGGGTTTGGCTTACAGGGCTGCTCTGGGGATGGCCAACCTTCAAGAGGCGATCCACTGCACCTTGGCTGGCTCTGGAGTCAAGTCACCAAAGATCATTTGAGGTTTCCAGAGGCCTCATCAGCACTTCATTTAAGCACCATTTTCTTGCCGATGGCAATACTTGAAAAGCTAGGCAAGAGTTAAGGACTTCCTGGAATTAAACAGGGGTGTGACACAAGACGATTAAGAGGATTTTGGGAGGGGGCCTTGCACAAAGTCTTGGACTCCACCTTTTTCTTCCTTTTTGTCAGCAACATGCTTCCTCTCCCACAACCTGCCATGGTGTTCTCCCTTTGCCGAGCACACTCACCCCCAGTAGGAAGGGCAGCAGCAGCTTTCACAACAGCAGAGTGGCTCAAGAGCAGAGAAAGCTTGCACTGACCTAAGCTGTTTGACATAAAACATGTTTATCAAGAAGCAGCAGGCAGCTGGCCTGCTGGAAGGGACCTCTTTGGTCAGCCTTCTTTGATTCAGGAAAGGGTGAGGACCACTCATCTGAGGTGTCAGTGGAAGGTCGAGCAAGAATTATTGCATAAAGCCTCTTTCAAGTCAGTCCATGCTCTTTTCTCAGGGAAAGTCCTCTGGGACTTCCCCAGCAGCTCTACTGCCATGCTTGTGCCTTTGAGATAATTCTCTACAACTTTAGGCTGGAAATTTTAAAATTGCAGTATGGAACAAATGAGTATTAAGGCTGCCCTTGATGGCAGCAATGGATGGATATGCTCAGACTGTTCATGGCAAATCCTAGGCTGTGTCTGTTCTCCTCATTGGCTCTTAAAAGCAGCAGAGAGCAGGGGAGATAAAAATGGTAACAATAAAACTCTGAATGAGGAAAACCCAGTGGGATAAAGCACCAAAGCAAAGAGACAGAGAAGAGAGTTCTTGAAATAAAGTCCTAGAGGAGGTGGGTGAACAGAGGAGTAGGTCAACCTCTAACAGTTCCTGCCCCACCAGCAAACAAATCATTGCTCCCAGGATCTTGTCCAGATTATTTACCAGCTCATTTAATGGCAGTCAGCAGCCCTACAGACCCCACAGCATTACCAGTGGCTGTGGGACAAGCAGTGGGTAAGGAGAGTGAATGATTTCAGTCCTACTTGGAGAACCTGGGGTGTTGGAACACCCTGTAGGTACTGCAGCCTTCTTGAAAAGCCTTATGTCCATCACAAGAGATGTCAAAAAAGCTCCAGCTTACTAATCTTTACTGGTCTGTGGGGGAAACATCTCCAGTTCCTTAGCATGGCAAAAGAGGGTCTGGGCATAACTATCGTGGCTGGGCCCCCACCTCCTCCACGGAGGTCTCTTCTCCCTTCCTGTAGGGTGAGGATTTCAGAAAAAGCTGGAGACATTAGAGGACAGCAGTGGAGGTAGGGTCAGGATGGGGCTCAACAAAACTCAGTTTTCTTGTTGTCCAGCCTCCGGGTACATGCTCACGCATTCAATGGCACTTTACTGCACTGCCCAAACCTGCCCACGCCCCTCCCTTCAGAGACACCACCCCCTTTACTCTATGAGTGTTGTCTGGAAAGCATCACAGAGAAAGTACAGCATGTGGGAAAGGCCTCTGGACTAAATAGTTCCACTAAGAGACTGACTGGGCCAGATTTCCTTGCCTTCTCAAACAGCATTTGCAAAACTATCTATCACGAAGGACAGTGCTTTACTACTGAGTCCATAACAAACTGGACTAGAAATAATTCTCCTGTGTCAAAGGAAATAATGAGGCTTTCTAGAATTATTCTAGAGAAAAGCCTAGATGTACAAAACCAAAAAAACTAAAATACACCTAGCCCTTCTTTCTCTCATTGTTTTTGTTGGGGTTTTTTTCTAGCTTTGAGCACTTCAAAATATATTGGGTTTTTTCTTGTTTTGGAGATCTTATGACTAAATGTTAAAATGAAGGTAATTTTGAGGTATGCCTTTAGTTTTGAGCTAGAGTGTCCAACGCAAAAACATCAAAAAAGGACATTTGAATAAAAAAATCTGAAATTTTTACAGCTAAGTCACTCGGAACTATTAATTCTCACAGAAAGAGTTAGTTTTAGACAAAGTAGGATTTTGTTTTGTTACAAAAATGATCTGGGAAAAAGCCATTCTCAAACAGCTTATCTCTAACAAGGCTGTCAAATGCCTTATGTTCTTGTACCAGGGAAAATGTTTTGTAAACTGAAACTTACTGCTATTGCAAAAGCAGGAAGAGACTCCTCTGACCTCCACAGCTTCCACGCTTCGAAAAGCACGTTCCAGTGCCACCAGAAAAAAATGTCCTATCATAATATTCCTTTGAATGCACAATCTCCTCTGTCATCTGTCCAACAACAAAAACAACAAAAAAATTATATTCAACTATGAGTTTATGACAGCTGGCAGACCAAAGCAACTAGATTGAAACGGTTTTCTGGTGGCCCCTGTGTGCATCTGAGCACTACTAGGGCCACCAGAAGGTTACAAATCCCAGTCTTGTCCAGTGTTAATCACTTAGCACATTTGAAAAATGTGTCACCTGTTGAAGGGCAAACCCATGTCCTCTCTCCCAATGTTTGAATCTGCTGCCAGATTTGACAAAGTTGGCACAAGCAAAGGGATTCACTCCTTTCAAGGCAGTTGGTTCCCACAGAACCAGGGGACCAAGTCATAAAAAAATTGAGAAGTGGTATTTTAGACCTGCTTCTCATCTGTTACATGTAACAGCAACCCCATATTTTTATGGATACAGCCAGGTCTGCTAAGCTAAGCAAACAGAATGACCCCTTTCCTTTTAATTTGCTACTTCTCCCCTTTGAAATCAGTCTCAGCTGCAACTGAACATTGGCTCATCGCAGTGTAGTCGTGCAGAACTTACCTGGGCAGAACCTCGAACATGGTGTGAGGTCTTCACTGCAAATAGCTCAGCGGTTTCCCTCCAGAGACCTGCCTTGGGAAACTACAACTCTCCCTGATGCTCCAGTAGGTGACTTTTTCCTACACTGAGCTATTTGCAGCGAAGACATGACACTGTGTTAGAGGTTCTGCCCAGGTTAGTTCTGCACAACTACACTGCAGTGAACCAAAGTGATCAATTATCAGATCCATCTGTAGCCACAAAGCACAGAATAACTGTTACATAGGCATCTTGCCATCCAAACAGCCCAGAGGTGAGAGCAACAGGTACAACAGCTCTTATTCCCACACGAAATAATGTAGTTGTGTGTGGTCCTGAACACCCCGGGGAAAAGAGATGGTCTTTCCCACAGGAGGAGCAGAGGACATCCAGCTCCTGGTCAAAGCTACACAGCACACCACTGGACTGAGCCATTAAGACTACATTCCAGAGTTACTGACCTGGCAAGGGAAACAGCCTGGTTTGATTATCAGACTCTCTGAATGATGACAGATTTGCAGCACTGCAGGAAAGAACAGTCCCAGCCCCACGCTGCACCATGGCCTGGGCTCTCATGAGCTGAATTCCCCTGGAGCAGATCCAAGTCAAGGTCAGGCATTAGTTCCTCATACCATCTCCTAGAGGTGGTACCCCCTGTGGCAGAGCTGCTGGACCATGAAAGTCTCAAGAGTTGCTTTTGTACACGAGAAAACTGAATACGGGGATTATTTGCATGGGCTGCTGAGCCACCTCACACAGCACGTTTCACTACATCCCTATTTGCCTGCCAGTGGGTATCCACCCTGCTGCTACCCTGCATCCACCTCCCCATCTGTTCTCTGAGCTCATCTGACCCCCAAGACAGTGAATTCCAGGGAAGCACCCCATGCAGACCTTGCTACAAACAAGTGTTTTTCATTATTGTTGGACTTGAGGAAAATAACATACTGAACTTTGGAAAACAAAAAACAAAACAACCAAAACCCCCTTGTATATATATATATTTATGTCAGAGGGTTGCTGAACCTGGAGAAGCATTTGCTGCCAAGTGGCATGCCCTTCTTTTTGTCAGCAAAACCAGCATATACATTTGGGCTTGGATGATCGCCTAACTGGGATGCTAAGGAGATGTTTATCTAGGGATGTAACTCACTGCAGTTGGGGGAAGAAAAAAAAGCCCACAAAAACACAGAGCGAAAATGAATTACAAAAATACCACCAGTGGTGTTTTTGTATTTATTCCAACGCTGAAAACAATTACCCTTTGGCAAATTTTCAAATTCTGTTTATTTGACAGTGCTGCAAGTAAGCCAGAGGAAAATAAGCATGAAAGGGAACAAACTGATATTCCTGATGCAGAACTGGATTGGTGCTTAGAGGAAAGCATACCCAGCTTAACCTCCAAATGTCATCAGCACGTCATAACATAAAAATTAACAAGGGACTATTTATAGGGCTTCAAATGAGTAGCTGACAACTGATACTTAACTATGCACATTTAAATACATATCTTTCTTAGGCAACTCCTGCCTTTCACATAAACACATTTAGTTTCAATAAAAAGGTGTGCTCGGGGATTTTTTTTTCCCAACATGTAACAGTCCAAACTAGTCCTTTTCCCTGAGATTACTGTATGACAGCTCAAACTGTAATGGACTTCATCAGCAATCACTCATCTCATGAGACACATCACTGTTCATTAATGAACTTCCGTTGTCTTGGATGGAAGTCCCTTTCATTCCTGTTACAGTTTTTCAGATAGTCCAGAAAGTCTCAGCCTCACATGAAAAATCATTCACAGCTGTGGGGGGAACCAGAATAGTTCTGCCAGCCCGAAGGTATAGGAGCATTTGGTCACAGACAGCTATTCCACTGTAATAGAGAGTCTGTGAGTCAGGCTTTGCTGGCCAAGCCCCTCATATACTCTGTATAACACATCCTCTCACCACGGCAGGCATTTTTGTGCCAAGCAGGGGCAGCAAACACCTTGGCCAACGAAATCACAGCTGAACGACCTGCTGTCTTGCTCAAGTGCAGATTTAGAAGCAATCCACTGACTTAGACTTCATTTGCCTAGTCTGTCCAAGAGGCTCATCTCAGCAGAGAGCTGGAACAATTACTCACAGGTTTGCACGTAACAAAACTGGAGGGGGTCGTGGCTCTCTTCATACCCTACAGCTCAGCTGTGATGCAAGGAAACCAGTGTTTAATTCTGTTCCTCTGTCTCACTTGATCACCCATGCCTCAACTCTTGAGAACGTACTTAAACCACCTAGCTGTAAAGTCTCGCAGGGAAAAGAGGAGGAGGGACTACTCATCTGGTTTTGCTCTCAGCTTTTCCTATTAACTAACTGCAGGCCTCTTGATCCACCCGTGCCAGAGGACTCAGGCCAGAGCCACAGAGCAAGTCATCAGTGGCACAGAGCAAAACCAGGAGAGCTGTGCTGAGGTTCCCAGGTTGCCTCAAGTGGGGGAAGGAATATAGGCACCAAATTTTAAAACTGTCAGTTAGCCAAGGGATGAGATTAATCGTTATCCTGTAACCTACGGTAGTTTCTACATTTCTTTATAGTTCTAAGTTCATGCTCTTTCCCATAAAAAGTTCATATTAGACCAGATCATTTAACAGCCCAGCATCTCAGAATCAAACTACTTAGGTTTTTTTTGTTTTCTCCCCCTGTTAAGTGACATTTTATAACTACTAATTCAATGATGCATCATCATCAAAGAAGAAATGCAAGTTGGCATAAACTTTCAGTGCCAATTGTAAAAATAGTTCTTGAGGCAAGGCAATGCAATTGCTAATTATTTGTGTAAAGCCATGCTAAATTTTAAACTTGGAATCTCTGCTGCAGTGTTACTCATTTTTCTTACAGGCTTTGTTCAGAGTATTGAACTCAGGGAGCCAAGAAAACCCAAAAAATTGGGAGAAGACAAATAAAACCAGAAAATGGGGAGAGGTGAAGTTGTAATATGGGAAGCAAATGGACCAGAAGAACCACAGGAGTTCAAGAACATAAAGCTTTTAAGGCAGGATAAGTGGCTGGATCTCCGTGGTATCCCCTGCTGCATGACTTCTGAGCAGGGCTGACAAAGTGTGTGCCTTAGAGCTGGGGAAGAGGTCTGAGTAGCAATTACTTTACCTCCCATAATATAAAACTGCTGAGGCTGACCAGGCAAGGTCAGAAACAATCTGCAATCCCTACAGGCTGAAAGCTGCTTCTTGACCTGCCAAGGGCTGGATAAACTTCAGCTACTGCTGCTACAACAAATATTTGCAGCATCTCAGGCGCACACATGGGAGCCCAGCATCCCCCTCACACCGGCATTGACCTCAGCTGGTGTTAGCATGCAAGGCTGCAGACTGCCTTGGAGAGAGGGAAGGATTCTGCTCCTCTTGCCATCTCTGTGAGGACGGCTGTAACTTCTGGCAGAGGGGCTGGGCACACCACTATGGCAACATCATCATCTGCTGCTGCAACCAGACCGGAGAGGAACTGCAAGCTGTGTCTCATGGGAAGGGTGTGTGTGTAAATTTAAGTGTTTGATGCTTGTCTTGCAGAATGGCTAATTCATGATCGTTAGCTGAAGGAGTGAGTGGGTGGGAAAAGGCTCTTCTTTAGAGCAGCAGCTTTGAAGCCAAACTGAGCCACTGACCTGCAACCTTTTCTCCTGCCTCTGGCACAGCACAACGCAAATGTAAGCTCATGTATGGTCACAGCTGCTGCTCTGGGTTATGTTCACACAGGCCAGAGCAGTCTGTGACAATGACTTTCCTCAAGGATCCTGGCTGCATGCCACAGGTGCCACTCAGAGTGGTCCCATCCCCCTTCCAAATACCTGGGCTTGAACAGGGAGGAACACCATCCTCCTGACAGCTGCCCAGGCAGAACCCGACAAGTGCCTGCAGCTCCTCTCCACTGGCACATCAACCTTTATTGCCTGTTTATTGCCTGGGACCATGCTGGTCTCTGATAAATTGAGCTTTTGAGCCAGAGACTGCGGCAGGGTATGGGTTGATGACTATCTGCATCCCATCAGGCACCAGGGGGGATCCTGGCATACTGATGGGAAGAGTGGGACTCCAGGAGGCACATTTTTGCACCCCCCAAGGCTCTGCTCTGCTGCCTGTGACTAATTCTTCAGCTGAATTAGAACAGGAGGACTCCTGCTGATACATGCACTTCCAACAGGACAGCCAAGCTTTACTTTTCATTAGCTTTCAACTGCACTACTCTACATATACATTAACTCATGTCTGCTCTGCATGCTGTTCATTAGGCTCTTTAGTACCCCCTGTTTCATGAGACTTACCTCTTCCCACCCCCACACTTCAAGGCTTGGTGGGTGGCAAACCCCACGCTCACAGCACTGTGGATGGGCTAAAGTGAGTCTGTAGATTTGCCCAGAAGCAGGTACGTGAATAGGTGTAATCATCTTCCCCAGGCAACTCCTTCAGCAAGGGTATGGGTTTGACCCGTAGCGGTGAGGCAGGCCTCTGGCTTTTCCACTAGCAGGTTGTACCTCCCAAAGTGTGGTGGGAAAGTGGCATGGCCTGGTGCACACTGGGTGCTTACTGGTGCAGGCCTGGATCCCTGTTGTTTGGTGGTTTAATCCCAACCAGCAACTAAGCACCATGCAGCCACCCACTCACACACCCTGCCACCCCTGCAGTAGGATGGAGAGGAGAATTGGAAAAAAGGTAAAGCCCGCAGGGTTGAGATAAGAACAGTTTAAAAATGGAAATAAGATGATAATAATAAAATAATTGTAGTGGGAAGAGAGATAACCAGAAGAGAAAGAGAAATAAAACCCGAGAAAGACAAGTGATACGCAACACAGTTGCTCACCACTCGCTGACCAATACCCAGCCTGTCCTTGAGCAGCCATCAGCCCCTCCTGGGCAACACCCCCAGCTGATTGATTGAGCAGGATGTTCTATTGTATGGAATATCCCTTTGGCCAGTTTGGGCCAGCTGTCCTGGTCATGCTCCTTCCTGCCTTCTTGTGCACCTCCTTGCTGGCAGAGCATGGGAAACTAGAAAATCCTTGACGAACGGTAAGTGCTATAGAGCAGCAACTAAAATATCAGTGTGTAATCACCATGATTCTCATACTAAATCCAAAAATACAGCATTGTACCAGCTACGAGGAAGAAAAATAATTTTATCCCAGCCAAAAGCAGGACACCTATCAATCTCTTCATTATTGCTCCCTACTTGCAAGTATGTTGAGAGAGTCCCAAAGCAACAGCTTATACCTAAAAGTTCTCAAAACTGGAAAGTATAGAAGCATATTACAGCTCTTGCATCCATCTGTTGCAACTGCCCATGTGGAATTTCCCAATGTTTTCCTACTACTCTGCAACAGATGGGAACAAAGCTGCCAAACACTGCCAAGACTTATCCCGGCTTGTTTTTTTCCTGAGCACTGAATTAGCACTACTGAAAAACAGGCCTGGCACAGTTAGCTCAGGGAGCTGACAGAGCTCAGCCCAGGAGCTACAGAGCATGCTGTCAACAGTGTCAGCAGCGTTTGCTGTGCCACACAGAGAAAAGCTGCAACATCCACGCTCATCTGACACGGAAACATAAACAAATTTCATCCACCTCCAGGAGCAAAAGGCCAGAAAAATTAATGTTTGGTTTTGTTTTCTTCCTCTTGCTAACCTCAGGCGAGGTAGTTACCATCCTGTGGCAGCCTGTCATGCCAAAACCAACACCTTGCGTCAGCAGGATATGTGCTGTGGCACACTGGGGTTTTTTGTGAATTAATATGGCTAAATAACAGAGGCAGCCACCAAAACTGCTCTTCTTCCTTGTCCAAGTGAAGCTTCCCTACTGACCCAAGTAGCATCACGCATGCCCATTTGGCTGGTACTGCAGGGTCCTGCATCACCCTGCTCGCTTATACCTCTCAGAAAGGCTGAGAAGGTTTAGGTCCCCACTCCCTCATTGGTCCCCTCACAGACAGAATAGAGGTTGAACAAATAGAAACCAAACATGGGTTTCACACCAGTATATATGCTTTTAACATGCATATCCATATATGCACACACACATCAATCCTCCCTGCCACATCTCAGTCCAGCATTACTAGCATCAAAAATGTTAACAAATTAAAAGAATACTATAGCTACAAAGTCAAGTACTCTGAACCCAGACTGTACAAACAGCCTTTGTATCTGCATGTCTTAGCTTTAGACCTCCTCCATATGCCTATTATCACATACTATCTGCCCATAAATCCCCTACCTCCTTCAGCGCCAGTACCTCAAGTGCTAGTCAGGGGCTGTGCTCTAGTACTCTGTCTAGAAAAACCCTGCTTTATTTTTTGGAAAAAGTCATAATATGCTGCTGAAGTAGTGAACAATGTATTGAAAGAAAAATCATGGTCTCTCATACCAAAAAAAGTTTTCATAATTTCAGATTGCATCCATAACACTCACACAGTTCCTGCAAGATGCCTATTACCTTATATAACCCCAGGCTTTAAAAATAGTTTTTTCATATTCATCTACTTCCAATTAATTACGCTGAAACATTTCTGGCCTGCTGTGCTAGGATGGTAAGTACAACAACCAAAAGCAGAGGGCTATACTTAAATTAATCAAGTAGCGTGAGAAAAATGTTATGTACGAATAAGAAGGGTTTGGGATTTTTTCCTCTTAATCTCACAGTTCATTTTGACCTTAAACAAATCTGGTTTTCATTTAAGCAAGCCTGTGAGCAAAGCTGGGTCAAAATCAGAAAATAATTGTCAGCAAGTATTACAAAAAATTCAAACATTTGGGTTTACTCTTTCCCAAAACAAAACTGTTTGAGAACACAAGTATCTAAATTTTGATATAAAAAGCGTGTTTTAAGTGGAAATTAAAACGAATATTTTAAATTGCATATTTTTACACCACTCTCACCCCCCCCCCCTCCCCCCCAAAAAAAAACCACCATTGAAAGTAAGACTTCAGCTGAAGAGAGGTTTTAGACATGCCTTTCCTCACACATTGAGAAGTGGCACAGATGAGATGCCTGATGGCAGGTGCAGAACATCCTGCCCTGGATGATGATGAATTAACTTTTGGTGCTTCTCTGCTCCTCCCAAAACTAGGCAGATAAACGCGGTATGGACATCTACAACAGCAGCACTACTGAGAGCCAAACATAAAAATAACTACATTTGTTCAGGGCTGAAGGGGACATACCAGATCATGCATGGAGCCACACACCGGGAAAAGGAAACAGAGACTGACTATGCCGAGTGACAAGGAGAAAAGTTTTATGGTTCTATGAACTTGAACTAAAGGTCGCATAGATGACCTTGACTTCGGCATGTATTCACTTTTGAAAGAACTATTAGTATTATTAAAAAGCACAAACCCACATTAATAGGATTAATTAATGCTTCTAGTATCACTTTCTTAATGCTTTACAATAAATATACTTGTGAAAAGGGCTCTTTGAGCAACATTTGCACCTCTCTGCTAGAGCTAGTGCAATAGCCCATTATTACTCCCTTTATGGTTCTCCTCCCATAAGGTGAGACAGACAGCTTCCAGCAGGTTTGCAGCCTGCTGCTGAGAAAATAAATGCAGCCCTGAAGGACAGTGACCTCTGGGTCAACCAGTTACTCTCCAGATGGCTTAACAGGCTGAGAGGTATTCATGGTCTAAGTGTGGAGGTTAGAGTTGCTGTTCAGCAGCAGCCATCAGACCTGTCCCATGCAGCCACATCAGGAGTGGCTCATTTCAGGAACTGGGACTGGTTACAGGATCTGTGCCTATGGTTTGACCCAAAAGCATTCAACCCGCCTGGTCGAAGCCTGGCCAACCTGTAAGCACCTTCAGGCAGGATCTTCCAAACCAGGAGCATCTGGAAATTCTCACTGCATGTTTCTTGGGAATTAGGGCATGTTCTCTGTACATAGGGTATGTTCTCAGTTCCCATGCATGTTCTGAACAGCAAAACCAAACATGCATTAACCAGGGCTTATGCCTCAGCCGTCTAGTGGGAGGTGTCCTTGCCTTGGCAGGGGGTTAGAACTAGATGATCTTTAAGGTCACATCAAACCCAAACCATTTTTTGACTCTATTATATATCCTTTTATTTAGCCAACTTCTTCTGGTTCTCTACACTCCTACCTACTAACACTTTCCTCTGCATTTCTGCATCTGGCCAGAAGAGTTCTTCTGACTAATTCCCCCCTAAACAGAGCATGTTAGATGGCTATTTCCAGCTGCAAGTGACTATAGCTGGAACCCCGCCATACAGAGTCGTCAAAGATGAGACCCTCCTGTGATACATAAAATACGGACTCTGTTGCCAAAGCCACCATTACAAGTCACTTCAAGTCCTCATACCAGTGCTCACTCTCTCACTGTTACCTGCTCAACTAACAAGGACTGCCTTTGCAGCCTGTTCCTCAGACTGTTCTCCTAATTAGAACCCAGTAACTTCCTGTAGCGCTTCATTCGTACCTGAAAGAGCAACAGCTATTTTTTTTAGTTGCAATTTGAAATACACTGGTGAAAATAAAAGGTGAATTCAGTGTCAAGGAATAAATAATCTGTTTGTGAAGCAAAGGCACAGAGCGTTTGTTCATTACGGCACAAGAGGAGGCGGGGAGATGCCTTATGGAAGATCTGGAAGGAATGTGGGTCGTGCCTTATTTTCTTTCCTCACTGCTATGGAAGGGTACAAAGTAAGCTCACGGAGTACACGGAGCAGCAGTCAGCCCTCTCAGTACAATGTTGTCCTTTCTTTAGAAGAGAGGGGTTTAAGATTTTATCTTTGTGTTTGACAAGGATTTCTGTAATGCTTTTATTTTAAAAAGGATTTTAATTGATCTGTCTTTCCATCATCTTTAGTACTATGATTTACCCTCATAAACCATATGGATCATAGAGGGGTAATTTTGCTCTTGGTACCATTTGGGCAAAATAAATTGGTTTTGTGTGCCTCAGACTGCACTACAGAACTGAAGGTATTAATTGAAATGTAAGGGTAATGATCCCAAAGCACTCATTTCAGAAAACTTTTTTTACCTCTGGAGTGCTCTTTGGTCGCCTAAGCTATAAAGTTAAGCTCAAACATCCTGCAGCGTTTGGTTCATGGGATTTAGCATGAGGTCACTGCTGCCTAACACAATGACAAGTAATGCAATTCCCTTCAAGAGTCTCAGAAGTAAGCAGGAGAAATGAATGCTCTCGGCACTTCATAAGCTGGTTTCATGCCTTATTCCCGGGCAGTGGCAAAAATCCCACACCAATAGATGAAATAGCATGACAGACAGACTTCAACAGACTTCAGACTTGATGCCCTAAACAAAAGGCCATTCTGCTTTACTCTGTTGTATGGATCCCTCAGCCAATGACTCCCCCCAGCTCTGTGTTCCTTCCCAGGCTGAGCACGCACCAGCAGGTCAGCATCACATCTCAGGAAAGCAAGGGAGTGCTAGGATCAAACATATTGCCTGTCCTGTTATAGTTCAGAGTTATCACTTCATAAATAGCTCAAGGAGACTGAGCTACTCTCTTTATCCACAAGCAAAGGAACTGACACTGGCATTACTGCAATGGCATAACCTCACCCTATAGCTATGCCTGCAAGATTCCCACTACCTAGAAAAACTCCAGCAGTGCCAGCACACTTCCCAGGTCACAGGAGAGATGTATATTCAGCAGAAGTAAGAAATCCTGCACAAGCTGTTCAGCCATCACTCCCCTGAAGGGACACGAGGCAGGAACAGACTGCCCTTCCTCACGGTCACACCTTGCAGAAGCAAACGTGGCCTGGAGGGAATACAAGAAAGGGAACTAAGGCTCCAGCCCTCTGCCTCAACAGGAGAGGCCAAAAGCAGCGTGTGGGTCACACACCCCAGGGGCTGGAGAGGAAGAAGAGGAGAGCAAGTGTGATCACTAAACCTTCTTCAAAACAGAGTCCAGAGAGAGACGAACTAAGTAAGGCCAAAAGCAGCAAGGCAGCGCATGCTGCTTTTATGAGGAGTCCCCCCAAAGTCGTCTCCCACCTGGCCAAACTCTTTGGCCAATGTCTGATCACAACTGTTGATGCATATTGAAATAAATACACTGGGCCTGGGGCAACAAGTCACCTCTGACCCCTTCAATCCTCTGGACACTTGGCATATTTGATGTACAGGGAAGTTTTTGATCCTGTTCTTTAAATCCTCTGCAGGCTGGATGAGAGGTAAGCAACTGGGTCCAACATGTTGAAAACATTTCAGAAGCTGGGAGTACAGAGGGAGTAAACAAGAAAAAATACAACCAGCAGCCAGCAGCTACTTGCACACAAAAATATAATTTCTTTTTCTTTCCTGGGAAGTTCTGCTTCTGTGCTTAAGACCCAGACAGACAGGAAAAGCCCTTGCCAGAACATCAGTTTTCCTCATTTGTGGGAACAGAGAAAGGAGACTGCTGTGCAACCTTTACCACCAGTCTTGCTGTCAGCTGAAGGACTCCACAGCTTACTCAGGGCCTTTGTTATAAATCTATTTTGTTTGGGAGTGGTGGCAGCTGTTAGTGCCATGATGGGAGCATACTTTAAGGCAGCAGTCACTTTGTGCAGTCATGTCTTCTGTAACTTTGGACAAAGCATTAATGTTGTCTAGAAGACCTCGGGGCAGGAAGGAAGTCATGCCTCCTGAGCTCTCTACATGCTACCAAGAGGATAGTGAAAGCATCTGAAGTGCAGGAGCCACTGTCATACCTCAAGGACCCCCTGCCCCAAGAGGCCAAAAGAAACAGAGGCATTTCTTACAACCTCTTTCCTGGATTTGGAAGTACAAATAGTGAAAGCTACCAAGCTCTTCCAAAAAAAAGTAAGTGTGCTCTGTTTCCAAGGTTTCCTCCAGACTGATTCTCCTGGCATACAGAAAAGACCCCAAGCCAAGTAACCCTACTCAGCCTCATCCTGCGCGTCGCATGCTCGAAGGATTAAGTTACGGTTTACTGCAGCTGTACCCAGAGCTCGCCTAAAACTTCACACCCTCCATGGGTAGCACAAACTCGTTGCATATTCCTTTAACTCACACTTTTCTCACAAGCTTGCTCAGCTATTTCCTGACACCTCCCACGGGTCATTTGGTGTTTTTTCCAACGTAGTTCAGGTCCACCTTTGAGGTCTCAGAAGATTCACACTGAGTAATTGGTCATCGGTGGACAGTCACCACTTAATGCTCAGGAGGCAAATTCCATGCAGTATCACAGTTTCAGTGTCCCTTATCAGCATAAGGGCGGGGCCTCAGCACTGTTATGTTTATGTAACCCAAGGCAACAAACCAAATTGACCTTTGAAAGTTGTGACAGCACGACTGGTCATTTTAAAGCTAGATTAATGATCTTCAGTGTAGAGATTGACCCTTTATTTTATGTTCGCATAATCCATATGGTGGGTCTGGCTCTAGACACTGCCCCAACAAGAAGAGCAAGAAAAATATTTTTTAAAAGGCTGAGTTATTCAAACTCATAAAGCATTATAATTTCAAACCAAAATTGTGGTATGGTTGTGTTTTGGTTTACCAGCTGCATTTCTCTCAAAGCCTGTTAGTGAAGCCCACAAAAGAGCTGATTTTACTCTGGATGAGGTCTGCTTGTCTTTTTGGTTCCCCAGCACAAAGCTACAACATAGGCTGCAGATATGCAGATGAAGAAACTGCTGAAATAAGCATTCCAGAGCTATTGAACAGCTCTGGGTATCAGCCTCCGTGATAAATGTATAGGGAGCAGTAAAGTAAGGCCATGCAGCATCCATCAGTTTATGATATCTGCCAAAATTCCTTAGACCTTAACAGGGATAAAAAAAAGCCATGCCACTGATTAAAAGCATATATTGCTGACAGTGGCAAAGTTATTTAATGATATTTCGGAGAGAATCAGAGCTTTTTTCTGGGGAAAGTCTTGTGCACCATCAGGAGAGGCATGCAGGGAAACCCTGTGCGGAACAGAAGTGTTTGAATCGGCAGGATGGTAAGAAAATGGAAAGACATTTTCCTCCTTTGTTCATCTCTGTTCCATTGACCTTTTCTTTCAGAGGATGGAAAAAAAGCACTTGGGTCTGTGAAGAAATTTTTGGAACAAGGAAATCCTGCAAGTGAAAAGAAGTCCTGCCATTGGGAAAGGCAAAATACCAACCAGTGTAACCATAAGGCTGGATTTCCTATGGAGATAACCATCATCGATGCACAAAGCTCCTGTGTTCCTTCAATTAACATACTGTAGGTGGAAGCCAAAAACACTGGATAATGGTAAGTTTCACTTTCTACAAAGTCAAAAGCTGTTTTCATAGAAGCGTAAGTGCCTTTCTTTTCAGTTCAGCAAGAAAGAGAGCACTTTGTCGGAGGCTGGCTGAACACCCACATTGTTCAGAAGCCAGGCACAGCGCTCCTTGTTAAGCTTACTTGCAATTAGTTGTGGAGTCAAACCTAGCTGGTATCCTGGGTAGGGATAATGCTGCAAGTCTTGGTAGTAAATGTGTTTTCACTGAACATATTGCCAAGAAGATTTTCTCTGGCAAAGAAGGGGAAAGCTTGCCTCCAGTAAATGATGTCTCAGGGCATTGGTACAGCCTGTTGGGGCGCAGCGCATAAGCACAAAGACGTGAGCAACTTTGTCCATCTTGCCATTAGAGGTGACCTTTTGAAGATCACACCGGTAATTTCTCATATTTAATGGAAATTTTTAGATGTCAAGAGGAAAAATTCAGTATCTCCTATGCTAAGGACAGTCTAAGACACTTCAGGAGGCCTTGTACCCCACCACCCCAAAACCTCCACAAGTTCCCAAATTCATGCTCCCCATTTGCTGGTCCACAGCATCACAGCAGCCAAATTTCCCTTCAGAGGGCAATACCACAGGTAAGGCAAGTGGGCTCAGGGTTTAGACAGGGAAAGAAAAGGAGATTAAGAATGCTGCTAACCTATACATTTAATGAAGTATTTCTTCCTTCTGTCAGCCTAACACACATATAGGCATGTCTATGCATTACCACACACCTACTCTTCAGCATTTGAAGTCTAGATGGCCCTTGAGGCAGGGATCACGTCATGCAGAACAAAGCACAAACCCCATGCCATAATAAACATTTTATCAGTAATGAGACCAATTTGGAGCTGAACTACAATCTTAACTTTGCTCCTTAGCTTTCACACCCAAAGAACAGTCATAGAGGCCACATCCTTACAGGGGCGATAGAACAGATAAGGAACCACATTTATGATGCAATTAAGTAAATCATGCTGGTCTCCCAGTAGTGAACCCATTTTTAATTATCCCGGAGTCATCTTATCTTGCTTGTGCTGCTTGAACACTTGTTTAAGGTGCTGCCAGAGTGCCTTGTCAGTAGAACATGGTTGTCAACAGAAACTTCACAGCACAGATCTGAAGCCAGGCTTGCATACCTGTCCCAGTCTCTAGCACTGTATTCATTCTCGAGAAAACTATTTTAAAAGAAAACCACAGCGCAATTTTGAAAAGGGTCTGGGTGAAAGAAATCAAATAAGAACTTGGAATCGATTATTTCATAAGCAACATAAAAGACTTTTTTCCACATGTTACTGTTTTAAAAAATGAAACGCTTTCCAACTTTCAACATCAAATAGCCCAAACGCAAGGTTATTTTCTTCCTGGGTTTGATAAAGGACAGAAAGAACCTCCGTGTTTCTCCTGAAATCCCCCAAGATCCCAAATGTGTCTCTTCATTACTGTTTTAGAATCTTTTACCGGAGGTCCTTTTCCAGAAGCCATACTTGTTTAGGGGTTACTCCTTGCCCCTTACATTTATCCTCCTCACTTTTTGCTGCTCCCAGTGTAAATGAAAGTCATGGTTCTTTATACCCCTTTTAAAGAAGATAAGTGCATAAATAACCACCAAAAATGTGTCCTGCATAAATACATCAGTTATACAATTAAACATTTTCTCCTTCTCCTGATGTGTTTTATTGAGGTATAAATCAGGACTACGAGGCAATTTAGCACAGACAGGAATTTTATGGAGGGGGTGTGCAGATCCCCTGGGCTCGTCTGGAAAATGAGAAACATACTCATAGATGATACAGCTTGCCGGGTACAAGATTCACAGGAGCTAGAGAGCACTCTGTCTAGACTGAGATTTAACTCTCTCATTCAAATCAAGTGAAATAGGACTGTGCTGGATGCAATTGCATTAAAACCTTTCTGGGGTGGATTAAGGAGCTTTTTGCAAAGCCAAGTCACACTGAAGAAATTGTGTGGGCAGAACAAATTGATGCCAAATCACAGGGAGAAAGCAGGAGTTGAAAGGTAGCAAGTGTCTCCCTGTGTTTAGCAAGGCTTCAGCTGCGCCCACTTTCTTCCACTAAGCAGAAACTTTCTCTTCTCTTCTGCTACTAAGACACGTAGAGAAATGCTTGTGGCACACTTCGCTTTCTTACAGTCAGGACTCAGTTGCAGAGCCTCCTTATTTCCCTCTAGGAAGGTGTAAATCGAGGTCAAATAAAGACCTTTGGCTTGCTTGCACCTGGAACGTGCCTGGAAAGAGACAGCAGGATTCACATATAGCTTTTCTATTACTCTCAGAAACTGGCCAAAACCACCTCCCTGCACTTTGGCCAAAAGGCAAAGTCACCATGACGGAAGAGGAGTCTCTGCCTTGCAGTGCTGCCCAGCAGAGGTGATTGCCCCATTTCCATCGATGGAGGACAGAGTGATCCTGTTCCTCTTTTAGCTAGGCTATGAGAGGTGTACAATCACATTTGTCTCAGTGTCTACCCATTCAGACATCCCCTCCCACCACATCCCAAGTCCATACTTGGGGTTTACAGAGGGAAGCACCACAGTGTTTTATTTCTCCAGCCAGCCCAGCACCCTGGGATCTGGGGCATTAGCATCAACCTCACCTAACAAAGACAACTAGCCTTGGTTGTTCTCTCCACAGTCAACAGAATCTGGTATTAGACTTAAGAGGCCCTGGAGACACCTCACTCTCAGCATCTCAGCGAGGCAGGATACATTTCAGCCTTCCTGCCCAAAAAAATATAACGCTTGTACCTAACACTAGCACCTTCCAAAAACCAGCCAGCTAACCTCTGCCCACACATCTTAGTGCCTGCACAATAATGAGGCACGGGCAACATTTTCCTCCCTGCGCACAACCCAGCCCACACCTGGATTCAGGGTGGGTGCATGACTCAATTAAATTGTCCTCTTTGCTGCTTATTTGGAAGCAGATGGCAGAAGCAAGACACAGCAGTGAGTAACAAGCTGAAACAAGTCCACAGGCCCAGATGACCCTCAAGCAAGTTATATTTCAATCATGTGCCTCCCTCTTGACATGCAGCACCTGAAAGTACACAGCATTAATTTACCCTTGTGAGCCTTCCACTGTCCAGCACTGCCAGCTCATGATACATTCTCCAGAAAATGAGACTATGTACCCCACCAGCTCCCAGATTTTGCAAGAATCCCAGCAGTCAATTTATTTTTTTTATCAAAAAGTATATATTTTTTTACTCAGCCCTCAGCGCTTTATCTGCTTCTGCAGCTCAGACCACAAAACCAACCCGCTTGCTTTGTTCAGGCAGCAACAACATGCCCTTCCTGAGGATGTCCTCTCCCAACATGCCATCGTGGATTTTCTCTGCACCTTCCCTGGTGCCTTGCTCTACAGTAAACTGAGCTGCTCTGTGACACTCATTCAGCAGCTCATCCCCAGCCCCGACTTTCTGCACTAGATCCTTGGCTTCCAGCTGAACATATACACCCTAATTGTCAGGGATTCCAAACAATAGCTAATCACAGGTTTGGCATCAGCAGCAAGTTCTGAATCAGGCTTCAGTAGCATTGTCTGACCAGAGTATAGCAAGGGGAGAGGCCCCTTGACAATGGGGAAGGGAAATTGGGATTAATACTTGTACTAAGACATACAGAGAAAGAGTGAGAGGGCTTGAAGAACTCCATGTAAAGGAGGTGAGGGTTAACAAGAGAGCACAGTACCTTTCAACCCTCTGTTTTGTTTTGTACTTTAAGGTGCAGTAAAATATATTTATACTCAATTCCTCAGTTTACAAGGAAAGCAGGTTGCCTTAAAGGTTTTAAAACCAACCTCAGCTGAGCAGCAGTTCTCCCAGCCTGGATTTTGAGGATTACATTTCACTCCATGAATAATACTTTCATTCATTTTTTTCCATCTACGACCTCTACCTCCAGCTGACAGAGGTGGTTTATTTTCATCTCCATTGAAACACAGAAAGATAAAGGCTTGAAGTAGCAACTGCCTGAAATATAGGCAGTTACAGAGATGTTGTGCACAGAGCTTCAGGTCATTAAAAATCACCATGGAGAAATTTGGGTACAGTGTTGAGTGAGGCCACAAGAAAAACAGTACCTTAGAATGGATCTTGAAGAAAAGTACTAATTGCTGGGATTATATATATATATTTAAGGTTAAAAAAGGATCTTCAGACTAATTTAACAGTGGAGGCAAAAAATATAAAAGCATGTAATGCAGATAGAGAATTTTGTATGCTTTCTATTTGTTTCCCATCTGCTGTGCAAGTAGTTAGTTCATCAACATACATTGGCCACAGTTTATCTAAAGGAAGCCTGGCCTTGGGAGCAGCTCCTGCATTTACTGTTCTTTAATGCAGCAGTAAGACCTCAGGGACAACTCATAAGCGGGAAGTCCATCCCCTGATAATCCTCACACAAAACAGAGTGGCCCTCAGGAGATGCTGGCAGAGAAAGCAAAGTGTGGAAAAAAGCCTAAGCCTGCTCTGTTTCGTGCTTGTGTCCAACCCAGTAACTCATAGACTGCAGCCAGGTACAAGTTTAAAGCCAGCTTAGTCCTCCTTCCTTTCCAAGTATGCCAAAGTGCAAGTGGGGAATATCTCATGCTCAAGCCAGCTGGAGAGTAACGAGAAACAGAGATACAGAGACTTAGCTGAAGTTCAGATTATGGATTAATGCATCCTGGACCAACTGGAGAAAGTATCCCTGAGTTAACAAGGATGAGTGCAGAAGGGAGAGCACAGGGATCTAGATGACATGTTTATCAGCTGTGGAGCAACCTGGTATTTAAAGGCTGGGCTCTTCCAGTGTCTCCTCATACCATTTTTTAATATTACCTTGGCCAGTTAAAGACAGCTCTAGTTGTTGTGTTTCGCTGTTGTGTGGGGTTACCACAGGGGTTATCTGGATCATCAGGATTCACCTAAGAAACAGCCAAAGTAGACACTCTTTTTACCAACATACAGCCTTTCTTTGAATGGCCATCTTATATAAACCCCTACCGCATGGTCACCATCGCTATTGCACTGGAGAGGGAGGGATCCAGAGCAGCTGACTAAATACATACACAAAAGAGATAGAATAGGTCAGTGCAAACATTAAATGCTTGGAACCAATGCTCTGATGGTCAGAAACAGTCAGACACCAGGGGCAAGTCAGGGAGAGCTCTCTTTTGCTTTGCTCTATTTTGATCTGGCTGAAGCCATCAGGTCTGAAGAGCACAAAGAGAAAATGAGAACAAAGCAAAGCCCCTACCTTTCACAGTTTCTCTAATGTAACCTAAGCCAGAAATACTAAGATTTTACAAGAAAGACAGATCTACAACACACCCAGCAGTGCAAACAGCTCAGTGGAGCGCGGCAAGGCAGGGCACCCCAAGGGCCACCCCGAGAGCCGCCCACACGTGAGCCAGCGCATGAAGGGACACAGGACCAGCCACCACACCTGCAGGCTGGGCTCAGACCCAGGGCAAACATTTGCCTTTCACAACAAAAACAAATGAAAGGCTTTGGGTTGCCCCAAATGAACATAAATATTTTTCACTAGGAATTCTTCTGTTTTGTCCTTTGTGTGTGTTTTATTTTTTTTATTAACTAACAAAGATCAGGGTAAAAGTAAAGGGGCTCTCTGAAGACGCTTTAAAGATTTATTTGCTTTCATACTAAAGCAAGAGGATCTCGCATCTACTTAAGTTCCACGAATACTTACATTTCTTATTAGCAGCGTTATAATGCCACTAAACAACAGATTCACTCATCTGCCTACAAATTATTCTGCCTTTGCTCACAATGTCTGTTCATTTCCCAGAATATTTTTTAAGAAGTCTTATCTAACTTTAGTCTTTTTCTCCCTTCTCTCATTCATTACATTTCTGTATGCTCATGATTATTTATTTGGCATGGCATTTTGATGTAAGAGAACAGCCAAGCCTTGTGTGCATACATAGCACAGAATTTCCACTTTAAGAGACTTGGATTCTGTAATTTATAGATAGCACAAAAAGCTAACCTAAGGAGTGAAAGTTGAGAGGGGTTATCTGTGTATGGCTTTTGGCAAGACAAATCAAAGTGCTATCCTCAACTTCAGCTTTTGCCTTGGCCTCAATCCCAATATTACACCTCGAACCTTTCTCTGCTGTTGAGCCTGGAAAAACATCTTGACTCTATGCAGCTGGCCTGCTCTAGGGGACTGCAATACCACCAGCAGTGGCACCCCAAGCCTGCTCAAGTGGACAGGGGAAACACAAAGGTGGCTTGTCTCGGACTCCCCGCATGAGAGCTTAGAGACGGACACAGCTCTGTAATTTCCTCCCAGTGACCCAGAGCTTCTCCCACACCCTGGCTGACTCCTTTCAGAGTTGAGCCCAAAGCCATTTGCAAGTAGCAGGACTTGGTCACTTTGCTGGGTTGCAGAGCTCACCTTGCTGTTAAAATCATACTTGCCCAGGCCAAGCAGCAAACAGAGACACTTCCCTCCATCACACAAAGGATGATGGCAGCAACACGGGCCATGCCTGCCTGCCTGCCCACAACTACACACGCCCTAACAGCTACGGACACCTAGAAAAGGAACTGGTGGCTGCTTCCCTCACAACTAATGAAGCATTTGAGCTACAGCCATTGTTTATTCAAGAACCTAATAGGAGATGACTGTGGCTATTTTCCACTTAACATCATTAGTTAAACAGAAATTGATTGCAGATGGAGAACAGCCATTGTGTTCTACTACCAATGATTTGTTTCCTGGGGTTTAAGGGCAGATCTAGTTTGGCAGATCTGTTCCCTTAGGCTGCAGACACTGCAAGGTGTGGCCACACTCTGTGTTTACAAGCCATTAACAGGGCTTGCTTTTGGCTTTTTTCAGCTCCAGGCATGTCAATAAGTCTTAAAGGCTCTGTGTGAGAGAACATGAGTAGAGATTGGTTTGTTTATTATCAGTCAAAGATTGCTGACATGCTTTAACTATCTCTTAATAGAAAGCTATCCACTACAGGCAATCATTACTTGCTTTCAACAGAAGATCTCAGCAGCCTTGAACAGAAATGGGCAAAAAAGGAACCTAAATGGCTTTTATATATCTTAAGTCGTTCAAGTGAAACACAAAAGATAGCTCCAACCCACCAAGTTTAATTCGGCTGGGCCTTGCTGCTCCCCCTATGCTGTACCAGATCAGATTCGTGGAACTACACCTGCAATAACTGGGATGCAAGTTTGAACTCTGCCAGGCCCATCTTTCTGCATTAACACTGAAATGCATACAAGATCCCACTCAAAATTTTCAGCTGGTGCCTATTAAAAATGAGACCAAGCTAATTAAAACAAGCAGTGAGTGTTCTATCAAGCAAGCAGCTTCAGAAATCTTTACTGGCTCCAGGGGCATAGTGGGAAACAGTGCAAAATACCACTGTTAAAAACCTTCTCTGGAGCCTGTCTCAGATTTTTTTGCCTCAGATTTCCCCCTTCTGTGACTTTTCCCCTTTGATACTCAAAGGACAGGAGCCACAGGTTCCCATTCTGCAAGGTACCCTCCATTTACAAGGAGTGCAACAAATGACAGCACTGGTGGGGTCTGGTAGGACCTGATTCTCATCATTTAGCTCTGCAGTATCTACAGAGCAATTGTATGAGATTTCTGGCAGACCCCTTTCACTATGTGCCTTCACCATCTGATGGAGCTTCCCAACTGAGCCTGACAGCTGGAGTATGTAGGAACCACCATATTTGAAAAAATTAACCATCCTTCTAATCCATATGCTGGTTTTGGTGTAAAACCAGCTGCCTTGCTGAGACACAAATAACTTAGCAGTGTCCCCAAAGGAGAAGCTTGTTCCTAACCTCCATTGGTTACATGTCAAATCATGCCTCAGGTGTGAGAAATTTATAGCCCTTCCACTGGCTTTTAACCCATATAGACCATAAAGCCATCAAATACCTGCTGGCACCCAGATTATCACTGGGATGGATAAACTCAAACAAAGAGATTGACAGATTATCCTCCCAGGCTCCCCACGGACTACATGACCACAAAAAAGAAATGGTCCACCCTGAACCTTGCCATCCTCCCTTCACATGACCATCCATGAAACCATACTTTCATAAAGCTCAGAGGTGGCAAAATTGTACTTACCTATTTTTTTTACCTCCCCCCTCCAAACCAGAAAGTTTCAAGGAAAGTGTTTTCGGAGAGTTACTGAGACCAGCTGCAAAATGCTTTCCACAGTGCCATACACAGCAGCTGACGTAGTAAATGCACAACATAGATTGTAATGTTTTAAATACAAAGCTCAATATTCTGCTGACCCTCCCTAATGTTATGTTACATTTCAGACTAACATCTGACTGATGACCCAAACTTGGATCAAATTTGCAGCAGGTACAAATTATGCAGGGCATGATTTCCAGCAAATCAGGTTGGGTAAGTACTCCAGAGTTTTCTTTCATTAGGCTATTTCCTATCCAGTACAACGGTGAATATCAAGTGCAACAATGGGAATTTTTTTTCTGATACGACAAATTCTGTTTTATTTCTCAATATCAATATCAATAAATAAATTCTTGTTTCTCAAGACTTAAAAGTCCATCTGATGTCACAATCTACGCAGTTTTGTATCACTAATGGATGTGTTAGCACTGCCTCCTGTGTGACCTTGTACAGTGGTATGGCATTTGTTAGCTTGTTCAATGGCACTACAATCAACTTGCAAATTCAGATTTCATGAGAGAGTTTTTGTTCTCAAGCAGCAGGACTGCTGGCAGCACTGTGTATGTTGTGTGCAATTGCTTGTAGTGTTTCGTGCAATATCATCTGCAACATTTTATTTTAGATCACCCACCCCCCCGTCCTCCTCAAAATGTGACCAGACTCTTTAAGGGTGAGAATAGATTTTACAGAGGAAGACTGAGAGCTAAAACTTCATGGGGCCTCAAAATAATACTCCATCTGTAGAGAAAGAATAAAGAGTCAGCTGCAAGTACAGTAAGATTAATGCAGTAATCATCTGCTGGCATGGCACACCCTGGGAAAGAAGCTAATTAAAAGGGATTTGTGGGAAGTCACGTAGGGATTGCTCTACTAAAAGCAGTGGCAAGACATTTGGGTTATCAGTGATTTCTAAAAGTTCTAATTAAGGTTCTAGAAAACAGTTTTACCAAGAAATTGAGTCCTCCAACTTCATCTACACTGGAAATACTCTTCATATTAGTTCTGCAAGCATTTACAGCTTTAGGAAACTTGGAAAAGTAAAGCCTAGCATTCTATTATCTCAATACTCTAAATCCTCTTCCCATAAACTGCCAGGGTAATGACTTCCATTTACATCAGTGACATGGTCAGAAGAGGGAAGGTGGTAAAGTTCTGCTGGTTTAATCAGATGAAGCACGTGAGGCACAGGACTTGTTTCCCAGCAAATTAAACCAGTAACCAAATTAAGGAGCTGAAATGCCAGCTCTGTTCTTCTGACAGGTATTAATTTTGCCCAAAACACATAGTGTTGAGTTTTTAAAAAGAAAACTAGAAAATGAGTCAGAGGGCACCTCCTCTTCCATCTCTTGTCCATTGAGGACACTGCGGTGCACTCCAGCAACAGGTGGTTCATATACCTTGTTTTCACCTGCTACCAGGAAAAGCTAGCTTTTTCCTTGCATTCAGGGAAGGAAAGAGTTCACTTACAAAACATCTGTAGCATGATCAAAACTGCATGTAACAACAAAGAGAGACAGATGGAGGCAGATGGGATTTCAAAAGTAGGCATCCTTGGGAGTGCCATTAGTAAGAAGAGATACAGATTGTGTCACTGAGCACAGAGCCTTCCCTGGAGACAGCTCAGATGCTCCCTCAAGCCAGTCTCAGTCAATCCCAAGTGACAGCATTTGTGCAGGAAAGCTGCATTCCCACACTTTGGACCATCACTGGACCTTGCATCCTGCCTTGGCTTCAGAGGAAAAGAAGCTGCATTGTCAGGGCCACCCCAGACAAGGTTCTGGCTGAGGAGCAGTGAGGGGCAGTAGACAAGAGTAAATTCAACAGCTAATCCTCATAGAAAACACAACCTCCTGTCATGATAGGGCCTCCTGTTTGGAAACTGAAGTGTCTTACATACCTGAGCCAGAAAGAGTAGAAAATCTTCCTTACAGAAGCAGCAAGGAACAAGACAAAGAACTCTTTTTCTTTGCTTGGTAACAGCCAAGAGAGATACTTCATGGTTTTGTAATGCCCTGAGAGGGCAAAAGTAGCTTCATGTACAGATGTGGTTTGGTGGGATGAATGATGATGTGCATTTAATTTATATTTTGGATTACGGAAGAATGATGACTAGAGAGGGTCATAAGCCATGAAGTTCAGATCCAGGTCTGAAACAGCTCTAAGCATTGCAGAGCAGGGGGTGACAGGCCTGGGGCTTGGGTTTTGCTTTAGGTCATTGGCGAGAAAATGGTCAGCTACACTATTTAGCTCTGGAATCATTCCTGAATTTGTCTGGATTCATGGTTTTGGCTTGGACCCACAAGTGGTAAAATTGTGAGCCAAAGCACAAGGGAGGAAGAAAAGATAACACAATGGCATAAATTCCAGTAGCTCCTGGAAGAAATACATTTGACCTTTATTATCTACTAACTTCTAACTCTGATCCTTAACTCTGCATTTTCCTTTTAAAATATTGTCCCTGGCAGAATGGAGTCCAAAGAGAAAATAGACTCCGGAAAAAGTGTGAGACTCTGGGGAGACAGCTATTTACTGGCAGTTTCACAACCGTCCCTGCACTTCTAATGAAATTTCATTTGTCAAATTCCGTGCAACTTGGTGACAAGCCAAGCTTATTCTGTCTGCCTTTTAGCTTAGAAACATCCTTTTGGTCTCTTGCTCTCAAGCAGTGCCTTTAATTGACTTGAGATAAAAAAGAATTGCAGTTTGTAGCTAAAAAGCTGGCCTGAAGCTCTCATGGACACAATTTCTTGTTTTATTATGAAAAATGAGTTAAAATTTTGAACTGCTGTTAACACCATGCATAATAAAACATGCTCCTCACGAACAGTACTTCAAAGGGAAATATATACAGCTTTGGCAAAAAAAAAATTAAAAAAAACCAACCCACAACTGGTTATGATTTTCTAGAGACTCACCACTGTCTGGGATGAGGCCACCTAACAGGAGTCTGGACTTAACATCTTTCCAGCCTAGGATAAAATCCATAGCTTCTGAAGAGGGAAGGGATCTTACTTATCTTACTTGTTATTGACTTGTTTTCTAACGTGTGAGGCCTGGTTTGTCTACATAGCTTGCATTACATTCCAGTGGTGGGTAAACCAGCTGAGCTATTTTGAATTCTCCTGGTTAAAATACTACTTTAAGCCTGTTGAAAGTTTTTGCATGTTTGAGTCTTAGAGTAGAACTGTCAACAGAAACAGTCACAGGTTTTCTTTGGATTTAGGGAAAAGGAGAATTATTGAAAAAAACCAAAAAGAGTTAGCACAAACAAAATAATCACACTTACCCCATTGTTCAGGAAAAAAAGAAGAAAAGAACCCAGTGATTTATTTTAGACAGCCTGAATAGCTGGAGACAGAAAGCTAAAATATGGCAAGGAAATTGCTACCCTAAACAAGTTCCTTTGAGCAATTTGTTGATTTTTTTTTCTTTCTGCCTGAGTTATGAGCCCTTGGAATGCACATACCATTGAATTGCTTGGCAATTTGCACAAACATCTCTTCCTGAGGTCCTAAAGCCACTGTATATCCCTGAGTAGAAATATTAACATGATAGAGAGGGACAGAGTCCGACTGTTTGCGAGAGTCTGGCTACCTAACCTTGTAAAAAGCATGAGACGCTCCGGCTTCTCCCATGAAGCATGGGAGCAACTGGACACGTGCTGTCACACACAAACATGAACATGGAGATACACACCCCCACTTGCCCTTCGCTTGAGAGCTTGAAACTCCTACTCTAAACTACCCAAAATCTCATGGCAGCATCACTGCTGTGGTATTGAGCACCTCCTGGCTGCACATCTGGTGGGTGGTGTGGCAATCCCTACTGCATGCAGCCCCTTCTTTTTGACAGAAATGTTGTTTGTGCAATGAGATATTTTCTTTTGTTAAAGAGGTTTGTTTGTGTTTTCGTCTAAAATATAAATACAACCATAATTATAAACACAAACACACCACAGTTTTATGAGATGAGATTTGCGTGGGTGGTTTGGGTGCCTAACTGGCACGTTCTGCACAAAGCCTGTGGTTCCAACTCTGAGAACCTCTGCCTGCAGACACTGAACCTTGCTTTCTCTTCCATTACCTCCAAACTGCTTTGTGCCTAATAAATGCTAAATACTGGTCCGACAGCAGGCTTGTTAACTACATCCCCCCACAAAACACGTGCACAAGTGGACGCTATGAGAACTATGGCACTTTTATAAAGAAGGCCAATGGCTAAATTTGATTTCAGGAACAGAAGAAGCGAGAGCTCAAATGCTTCTTTGCGTGATACGAAAAAACTGGTGCTTGACAACGGTTTCAAACTCCCACGAGGCTGACTTAGCAGCTGTGCTACATGTTAGCTGGGAGTGGTTCTCCCATTGTCTCACTAGAGGGACTTACTCCACTCTGCTCCCTCACCTAAACTGGACAGAGATAACACGGAAGTAAGAGGGTCAATCAGTAATCCAGCAAGTTGGGTGCTCAATGTGAAGCTGGGCATCAAGCTGCCTTTCAACAATCAATTACATCAGGGACACCCACCAAGTCCCAGCAGGGAGAAAGAGACCCAAACTTTAGCAGTCCTCTTCTTTCAGTTGTTTTCCCTAGGGAAGAGTGGGCAGACTCGCTTTGAACTAATACCCCACCAGTCTCAGAGGCCGGGGGAGTGACCCACTGCGAATGGCGCTGCTCTCACCCTGGCGAGAGACTGCAGTGATGTCCCGTCTCCATGTCCCCCTCCTCCTACAGCAGCACGGTTCTCAAGTGGAAGCTGTGTTCTCCCCTTTCAGGGTGCATGGTGGGCACCCTGATTTCTAGCACTAGTGCATCCAGTTCAGTGACTCACACAGCTCAGCCTCCTGTCTAATTCGAAACTAATCTTAGAAAACTAGGGCTGAAAGAGACCTGCTGAGATCATCTGATATCATTTTCTGCCCACAGGCAGGGTCTAATATCCATGGGCTACCTCAACATATGTTTATCTAACATGCTCTGGAAGGCATATGAGAAAGGAGAGCCCACAACCTCATTCAGATTCCTACTTCCATACTTTATACTCACAGAATTTATCTCTTTTTTGTCATACAGTCAACTAACTAATCTTTTCTTCAAATTTATTGTCCTCCTCTCCCAACACGTCTGAAAGAAAATATTAACTTGATGTAAAAATACTGAAATTAAATTTCAAAGTTAAATCTCCCTCATTGAAGCTAGCAATTAAGCAATTTTTCAAAGCAAAATAAAAGGGAATAGTTAAAAAACCACATGTCTTAGTGCTGTGCCACTGTATATGGAACCTCCTTTTGGAGCTTTGCTGTGGATGTGGCAGCTCTTTGTTTATTTTGAAAGGATAAGTTAAGCAGTCACTCAAGGATGGGTAGGAAAAGCCTGAGGCTGGAGATTACCATGCAGCTTTCTAATTAGACTGGAATGAAAATAGGTCTAAATCCACTGAGTAAACAAAATACGTTTGCATACTTGGTAATTGATAATAATTACAGTTCCCTTTAACAACACTAAATGCCTAGTTGTTATTTTGTGACCTCAGGCAAACGAGTAGGGTATTTGTTTTTCTTAAGCTGACAAAACTTGTAAAAAAGGCCACCACAATGACATTCCAGCGCACAGGGAGAGCTGTCATTTCATATGCTGGCTGGCAAAAAAATAATATATGATTTCATGATGTTATCCTACTAAATGCTTGAGGAATTGCACATCTCACTAGCTGGAAGGATCTGAGGAATTAAACACTAGCTGAACAGTCTAACTCTGAACAGTCTAACTCAGTCCTACCTCAGTGCAGGATAAGCAGTCATCTATACCAGCAGCAACAGAAGAACGAGCTTGTTTTTGAGAAACTGGTGGAAAAGTCTGACTCTTGTTTCCTCGCATCAAATAAATGACACAAAAACAATCAATAAGTCAACTTTCAAAATACCCAAATGCAGACACAAATTACATGATGAGCATGTTTTAACTGACAGACAAAAAACACCTAAAGAGTCATTGTGGTTATCTAGGGAGGGAATAGGAAAAACCAGGAGTACATTTTATACAATGGATGGTTGTTAAAAGCTGACCTTTTCCTTTGGGTTCTGATTTTAATGGTCAGGACTTGATTATGCAAAAAGAGGAGAGATTTTCAGCTGCATGAATAGAAGTGATGCAAAAGTGCTCCCAAACCCACAAGCCAGGTTAACATGCACAGAGGTAGAGATCTGTATGTTGAAAGCATTACAGCAGCCACACGTTGCCTCGTGCTCAGTTCTCAAAGCCAGTTACCAGAGCAGTCTGTGTAAATGTGCCACGGGACAAAACAGCGCTCGAGGGACCAGTATAGTTCGTTAAACTCGTCAAATTGATTCTTAAATTGACCTCAAAACATATGTGTGTGCACCTGTTGGGGGTGGGGTGTGCGTGTGCCTGGTTTCCTAAGGAAATGGAAGCTTAAGGGATGCACATGTACATATTTCTTAGAAACTGCACCGTGTGTGAGGATGACCACTTGTCTGAACTTAGGAAACTCCCAACTCTTGTCTTCCAGGGAGCCAAGGCTGGTAGCTCACCCAGAGCCTAGCCCAGTGAGATGGAATTCCAAATTGCCTGTGAAGCCCTTGATGTGCATAAAGTAACACCACCAAGAAAACCATCTCTTTGCAGTGCAGAAATCCTCTTTGTAGCAGATATTGTAGCTGCAAGTTGATTTTGCATATTGAAAATGCTGGGGATTTGTCAGGGATTTCGCAAAAGGAGATGATCTAGCTGCACCTATAAGTATCTCTGCACACTTTATGAGACAGCTTCTTTCTGCGTTTTTGGTATTTGGGATTAAACTTGGCAACAGATGTGGTTTGCAGGTCTGGGAGATATTTAATTTACAGATATGCTCAAAGCAAGCTGCTCACATTTCCAAGGATTTGGAAGATTCGTATGAATTTAGAAATACTTCACTGCATTTTTTATGGATGATTTCCAGAGACTATGGTATCCTGCTAGCTACCTCCTTTATGGCAACCTGGATTTTAGACAAGGCTTTATTCACAACAGGAATAAGTCCTTTACAACATGACCTGAGAGAGCAAGAAGTGTTCTGCTGGGTAGTCAGACAGAGCCTCAGTCTTGTTTTGTTCATGTGAATTAATAAACTACTTCAGCTGTAAGCAAAACTACGATAAGCAATAAACATGAATTTTTTAGTCTTCTAGTGGAAGGTGTTTGCAGTAATGGACACTCATAAAAATATTGGCCTAAAGGAATGAAAGGGGCTAGCAGTCTAAGTGCTCCTTGGAAGAGGGAGAAGTAAATCAAGAGCTTATATTTCTTTACATGTTAAACAAAAATAACCCAAAAAAACCTGCCAACAAACAAACAATTACCTACCCCCCCACCCCCTCAGTTATTACAGAGGTTTTATTCTCCGTGATTTAAAAATGCAGGCAAATATTTTTACAATCTTAGGAGGCAAAGGGAATAAAACACTTCCACACAACATCTGTACTGTATTCACAACTGGAAACGGGATACTTCCTCAGACTAGAAATGCCAAAGTTTCACCCTCCTTTTTTACATGAAAGAAAAAGGAGATAAGTCAGGTAGAAATACCCCATAATACAAGCACTTTGTGTCCCTTCCCAGAAACTAAATAATTACATTGAAATAAAGGTCATTTGGCTTTGTTTTAAAATCTCGGCCACCAAAACTTTAACAATTCCATGTGGAAAAGAATGCAGGTTTTTTTTCAATCTGCATCAGTATCACTACCTGAAATATACAGATTATTTTGGATACACAGAATTTACTGTTCTCAGGATACTATGTTCATTTGATTTCATATACCAAAAATCTGATACACTACAGTCCCTAGCTAGGCTCTCATCCACCTGCATTTTCAATAAAAGAGGACAACATTAGTGGGCAATACAATATTCATAGATACAGTATGGAACAGAAGGAGAAAAAGGAAATATTTTTCTTAATTGTCTTAAAGGTTTCCTTCAATAGTAAACTAGAAAATAATTTCTATAAAGTTAACTTAGTTCATATAAAAAATATCTTAAGATAAGGAGGAATGAACAGTCCTAAACTAGCAGCCATTTATAAATCTTTGTAGAAAAACAACACATCTAGTACCAAAACTATGCAGCAGTTAGATGTGAGCGGTTCATATTCCAGCACAAATGAAAGCTTCCCATTCTAAATACACCTGCAAAGGCAAGAGGAAATTCCCAAGTTCCTTAATACTAATCTTTCGCTAGGAGAATTGCAATTCTAAATTCCATTTTGAAGAAGCCCAGAAAGGTGGGGAACAATGACTTTCAGCAAACATATCCTCAGTTTTAAAGAAAAACTACAGAGGTAAAATAGTGATGATATTGACATTTCCAGATCTTCCTTTCTTCTGTCACCCAGAAGGGAACCAGGTTAAATTACTCCATGTCCATTTACTTTTTTTTTTTTTTTTTAAATCTGAACTAGAATGATGGAAAGGTTTTTAGATGCAGCTTTCAGAAAGGGAGTAACGGGGCAAAGGGGACAGTTCTTTCTCAGTAGCCACCCAGAAGCCCATCCTCTCAAGAAATAGAGAGAGCTTCCAACCAGGACCATCTGTGCTTCTTTTTGATTTGATTTTTTGTCCTTTTGCAGAGGACTAGCAACAACTACAGAAGTCAAAGATCTATCGTTTGGAAGTTTTTTTCTTGATTCTCTAAGAGGCAATTGAAAGGTGGGAAGCACCATGCACTAGAGGCCTGGTACCTCTTGCAATCTAGTAGTAAGGTACTTAAAGACCTTAACCCAGTGCAAATGAATGGATAGTCAGTCATGAAAACTGTGAAAAGCAGAGGTCATTTCACACAGCCATTTTGAAAGGCTAGTTTGGTTAGTGAAGACATGTATCGACTCATTCAAATCAGTACATCTGGGATGACTTGTGCTAAGCCAATGGACAAGCCTGAAATTTTTATACTCTTGCTTCTGTCTGCACCTAACACCAAGTAGGGCTTTCTTTATGTTTCAGATAAATTGCGTTCCAGGGGTTGCTGTTTAAAATTCTAAAAAAAGACAATTTTAGCCATTCCTTTTCCTTACTCAGGAGGATGCCTTTTAAGTTCAATCTCCAACTTTTCAACTCAACTTTTCAATAATTGATATAATATGGCATAAAATAGGGAAAAATGTGTCAAATTGGTTTCATGTTCCTTTTTCTTTGAGATGCTTGTTGCAAAATTCCATACCACATTAATCAGCGCAGGTGCTTGGGTCAGAGTTGGTTACACTTTCTCAGCCAGAACATTTACTTTTCACTTGCACTTATGAAAGAAGACACACAACTTAAGATGAATAATATTACCCAATACCATTGCTTTGAATGAAGCATGCACTTAGTACTTACTGTCTGTGTTAAGGTTCACTTAACATACTTAAAAACCAGAGAAATGTTTTGCCATACTAGTTGTAATCTGGTTAAACTGTAAAATGAGTATCTTTACATGTAGATATAACTTGCACGCATGCAGACAATTTAATACCCATTTTCGATTCAGAAGTAAATTACTGAAAGCAGTTGTTCTTTTTAGAAGGTACAGAATCCAGTATTTCGTCACTCTGGCTGAAAACAACTCAGTCGACAAGTACTGTATTGAAATCACTCATGACACTTCACAAATGAAGTAAAATCCTCCCCGAGAGATAGTTTTAATAATCTGTCCTATGGACTTCTGTACAACTTCTGTAAGAGCTGCTGCAGTCCTCACCACTGAGATATTTGCATGCCAGGCTGGTGCAAACAATTTCAAATGTAAGTGTTCTGAAAATATTCAGAGAAAAGAGTGGCCTGGGAGCAGATCCTGAGAGTGTTATTTAAAGAGATGAGCATCCAGTTCTCCTGGCAAACTCTGTTCCACATGAAATAAATTACACTGTTAGCAGAACAAAGTTTAGCTAAATGTACATAGTATCAGACAGGGTTCAGATTATTAGAACGCTGTCCTGGAACACAGATACAGAACAACCCTGCTGGTTTGGTAGAAAGGTTGGGGCCATTTCCCCCTGTATTTGATATTCTTTGAATTTAGAAAACTATATTAGCGAGAAGAGACACGTTCACATGTTAGCACATCGAAAGCTTTGCGGTTAAAATGAGGGCCCGGCTCAATAACCACAAGACCCACCCATGAGTGTAAGCCCCCTCGAAGCTCTTTCACTGCTCCAGGAAGAAGCTTCACAGTTGCAGAACAGGGCTGTAATATTAAATTAGACATAAATATTGCATGTTGACATGGCTAGATTTGGAATATGCACTGTGAAAATCCAACTAATACAAGATTTTAGAAATTTTGAATGTTATGAATGATTCAGTAGACTTGAGGCTATGTTTAACAAACAAACAAACAAACAAAAAAAGAGCTGGAGAATGTATCTAGTTCCTTTGGGTTAATGCAAACATGCCCTGAGCTGGCGCCTTACTTTTATAAGTCCCCACACCACCATGTGATTCAAGGTGGGGATTTTTTCAGTATGGGCTGAAATTTTGCAGTAACATCTTCTGTATGAGATCCACCCACAACTATTATCTCTTAAGTCACCCTGCGTGGTTTCCTGCCATACCGGGGAAAGGATGAACTGCTTAGGTCAGAAGCCATATTGACATCATTGTGCAACTCATTAAAATCCCAGATGAAATCAAGACCAAAAGTAAATGGTTGTGAAGCCCATGTTTCACACTCAAAACATATTTATGGGAAAAGGAACCCAATCCATGTATGATGATTATGCTCTACATATTTTCTTTTGAGAAAAAGAGAAACCACTCCAGAATAAATGAGGGAGTCTGGAAGATTATTAGAATGTAATGCACAGAATTGTTCTTGTTCTTTTAATACCAGCTCTTCTTTGAAATGAAGTCATGATTTGTAGCTAGGTGGTGGTTTTAGAGAAGGGTTGCTTTTTTTTCATTATGAGGTCAGTGACCACGAATTATGCCATAATCTCAAGAGCTTGTCCTTGAAGATCAGTTTACTAATTGGTGGGCAAATATTTCCTTCAAACTTTTCTTTGGCAGCAGTTTCAAACCACAATTCTGAGGGATTTTCAATTATAAAACTTTTTTTTCCTCTAAAGGAGAAGAAAGATGGAGACTTGGTTCCAGTCTAGCAGTAAATAACTCTGCTTTGAGCATGTTCAGCAGTTCCAGTTCTGTCAAATGTGCTGCTTCCACAGCTCTTTCAGGGAGCATTAGTAGGCACTGGCCCTCTGGCCAAAGGCAAGTGAGAATGGCAAATGCCTGCAGAATGAGGGTTGGTGTTTGAGTTGCACAGCTGTGCACATGTCCTGGTCACACCAGGGCTGTCCTCAGCACCCCAGCACAAAAGGCCTCTGCTATTTGCCAGTGAGTGGAGGAATGTCACTAACGTGGCAAACCCTCTTTCTTCTCAATTTAATAGCAAATCTGTCACAAAGGAGGACAGAAAGCCTTTGATCTTCCTGTATAAAGACCCACAGCCTGCTGAGCTCCCGGCAAAAGCTCTATCCCTCCCTGAAGATATAACCACTGATGGTGAACGATGACTGCCTGCCAGCAAAAAGGAAAGATAGTCTTCTTTTCTGTGCTATGACATTCAGCAGGACTGGGTTGAGTAAATTAATAAAGCTTCTTCAGTAGCACAGCTAGTCCCTGCTGAACTACCCCTGTGTTCCTAGAAACTACCCCTTTTGGAAGAAGCTTCAGGACAGCCACTGTGATTGCTTTTCCCTATCATTTGGTTTAAGAGGTAGATGCCCCCACCTACATTTCTTCCATGCTAAGCCTCTCATGACTGAGTAAGAACTGGTTGCAGAAAGTAGCTCCCACAAGCTCCTCACAGTGAGGCCCTTAGCAGACTCCAAACCCAAAGGGCTCAGTGTCTTAAGCACTGGCAAGGACTTGGCAGATGCTTGGCAACCAAAAAGGTGGCATATAAGGATGCCTCATATAGGGTAGTTTTAGGTATGGAGTCAAGCCAGAATGCAAATTCTAGTTAGGTACCCATCTAGGAGGACAAAAAAGTCGAGATTTATTGTGGTGATACCTTCAATTTAAGCAGAAGCCAAAGGAAAAAGTAAGGGCCAGTTGTATTGAGCATTTGGGCAAGAATCATCATGCTGCGTATTTCCACTTGTCCTCCTGTCCTAGTTATTGTCCTACTGTACCCAGCGTGCAAGCTAAACCGATTCTAGCATTCCCAGCAGGCCAGTTGCAGTTCAGAAGACTAAAACAGTGGGTTTCACCTCTTTGTGAAGAATAATGGCAAAGCATGGGTTGCAGCTGGCACTACACAGCAAACTTTCTGAGTCCATTTTGCTCTTGCAGTATCGCAAGCTGAAAACCGCATCTTCTCTGAATGGGAGTATATGACCTTGAAATTCCCAGTGTGAGGTGTGATTTCACTCTAAAAAACCAGAAATACGTATTTTATCATGGCAGCTAGCAAGGTGGGCTACTGATGCACAGAGCAGGATATTGATATGTAGTTAGTTAACTAGTGATGCATTTAAGGGTCTTTTACATATGGCACAAATTAGTAGAAAGAGAAACCTGAAAAGAGTAGTTTTCCTCTGCGGTGTCTTTGCCTTCTGTGTGCATTCCACCAAATGAACAGGCTTTTCAAAAATCCTGGGAAAAACTTACTGGCTACTTTGAGCACTGAGATGCTTGACTGCAATGAATCATTTTCTGTTCCTTGCTGGACCAGGGAAGAGGCCACTTTGTATTTATAGGATCAAAGCAGCAGAGGTCATGGTTGCCGAAGCAAGCCGGCTGTGACAACTTCACAATGGATGAATTTTCACTTGGCTGAACCTTACGGACCGGAAACTGGCCCTGATTTTTCTACCACTGCTACTCTAACTACCAAATCTTTCCTGCTCCCAGAATTCCTGGACCAAAATTTTACCTGGAAACAGCTCAAACATATTTTGAAGATGTGATGATTATTATTTTATGTGTTTTCTCCTCTGCATGTCTGCTTCCTGGCAGAAGTAGTGATGTGAAGATAGGGAGAAGCAGGTCTCAAACTCCAGCTCAGCTTTGCTGAGCTAGGACGTTCAGGTATCTTAGCCATGATCCCAATAAACATTGGGGTTCAGGATTCAAAAGGCTCAGGCCCCCAATTCTCAACTATCCATGCAAGGGTGGGTATAATGCCAGTGGACCTATTGGATATTGCTGTCTTCCTGGAGCTGCAGCTCTGTGTCAGCTGGGGTACCCCAAGACAGACCTGTCCACAGATTCTGTGTGCAGGTAACCCAGTCCCATTCCTGGTGGACCCACATTTACTCCTGAAAGTCTAGCCCTCAATATTCACACGCCTAAGCGAACCAAACATCCAAACCACTTTGATTTTTGAAGACAAGGACAACACAGGCCCTAGAGCAAGTAAAATATAGCCTGGTGCTATTTGTAGCACTACAACACAGGCAATGATATAGTAGGGGAGATTCAGTGAAAATACAGAAGCCCCATCTATATGTAATAAATCAGAATTATTACACTACACATATGAACGCAACTGTCAGCTACTTCAATACGAGTTTTATCAGCTGGACTGGTGTCAAGAGGCAGTAATGACCTATAAAACTGAGCAGCTTCAGTGTAGCTTGTGGGTTCTCAACACTACCAAGATCTTGAACCAAGCAGACAGACACCATCTTTAGGATGTATGGCTAGTTTAATTAAGCAGCTATATCACAAATGTCTTTAAAATTGGCATGCCTGATAGATCATCTGGGGGCACCTGCTTACAGACAATACATCTGAAATCTAGAACAACAACTATATAAGCATGTCACATGTGTCTTTGTTTCCATGCTCTAAAATGCAGAACAAACCCTGCAAGAGAAAACAACAAACACTAAAGCTGAGCTGAAAGACGTCCAGAGCTGCTGGTGGAAAAATTCTTCTCTGCATCAGGTGTCTTTCATTGTATCACCATTCAAGGAAAAAGGCTGAAAGATGCAGACAGACTTTTTACTTGCCCAGATATTTGGGTGGCGATAAATAGCAACAAGTGACACAAAATCACAAGTTTTTAAGGAACTTTTAAAATTTTTTTTGAAAGAGTGAAATAATGAAACATCTACTATCATCCTCAAAGAGGAGAACTGAAGTCAGCAAACAGAGAAGCCTCAAAGCCTGAGGGAAATGGCCAGGAGGAGCACTTGCTACTCACCAAATGAATGGCAAGCAAAGAAAAAAGCAGACCTGACCTTTCAGAGAGACCTGGAAACAGCCCCAAGAGCACTGGTCATTGAAACAAAACAAAACACACAAAAAGGCATTAAGAAAACCTCACTCCAGTGGGAAGAGGAAGTGGTTTAAGGGGATTAGCTCCCAAAAAACAAAGAACCACTCTTCCTCAGACTGCTGAGGAGCCCCAGAAATCTTCTATATTGAACAGGGCTGTGAAAATGGACAAAAGTTGGCAACCACTCAACAAATGATAGTAATGTGAGGCGACATCTCTGGACCTCAACCAGCCAGCACACAATTGTCTCATTTTCATGGTGTGTCAAATTAAATTTAGACTTTAGCGCTTCGCTTGTCTTGCGCTGTTACCTCCTTTCCAGAGCAGAACACAGAACAACATTTACAAATTTACACCAACTTTGACCTGCGAACACAAATGCCAGCCAGCAAAAACTAGTGCTGAATCATTTCTTTTCCTAGCTGCGACCTTTTTACCCCCCTTCCTTTCCATCTCAGTCCATTTCTTCACGAGAGGGTCTCCTGCATCTGTATCACAGAAGTATTTGGGAAGAATTGGTGGGTTTGCACTGAGTAGCTGCAGGGACATTTTCTCAGCCAGGAGCCTTTCACGTTGGGCAACAAAGAGAGTGCCTCTCCTCTGACTGCCCTTCAACAACAACCATAGCAACCACCACAGCAACAACCACAAACACCACAACAGCTAGTAACCTATTTCACGAAAGTGAAACGCCCTAAAAATCCTGGGATGTTACAGAGTGGCAAGGCATTGATTGGATACAAAATAGATATCGATTTTGTCTTGGCACTGTAAAAGTCTGATAATTGATTAAGTCATCTCTACCTCGAGACTAAACTGATGATGCAGTGGTGTCCCAGTCACACTTGAGTCAGCTTTGATAGGACCTTGATTACACCCTCTCATTCTTTTACTGGAGTAACAGCCTCTTCAGCTTTGCAAACCCAGCCCACCTGAAAGTACTGTTACTGAAACCAGACACTTTAAAAGCCTTGATACTTTCTTTGGAGCAGGCATTAAGAGTCCAATGTCTTGCTGCATCAAGGCAGAAAACATCAGTCCCTTCATTTGCAAAATTACTCAGAGATTTGAGCTTTAAAATGAGAGAGAGTTTATGGGCTCAAAACAGGGCCAAAGTTAAAAGTCCTTGAAGCTGGTTAGTTGATTGTGTGACTTCAGGAGACCCTGAATTTGAATCTCAGACTGAACAGAGCACTTGTGGAGATGGATGAGGAAACAGAGGTTTGAAAATGAAAGCAGGCAGTGCCACATTTGGGTAACTGCATGGGGATTTTGAGAAGAGCTATCGGTATGACTGCTAGATTAGATCTGAATAAGTCTGAGTTTACCACAGAAAAAGACGAGATGTCTTGTACCAACCACTTCTGCTCAAACTGGAAATACTAGAAAAATTCCCTCTGCTTGTGGTATTTTGGCACTTCTGGTTTCAGATGATCAGTACACAGAGATGAATAAAAATCAGAGAAGGGCCTGAACCAGAACTCTATCCATATATTTGAGAACTCATTGCAGATGGATCAATTTGCAACGGGAGATTTGTGGATAATTTTAACGGGAGATGGATGCAGGAGAGAAAAAAAGCACAATGATTTCTCAAAAATATTGAAAAACTAACTCTCCTGGAACAGAATTTTTTTGTACAAGCACACAGAGACTTGTCAAGGACCCAGTTCTGTGAAGCACAGACACACAAATTAATAAAGAAGGACTTGAGCATGTGTGTAAAATTAAGCATGTGCGCTTAATAAGTTGCTCTGCTGATCAGAGAGTGTAGGTTCTACTCCCTAGCAGTCATTTCCCATTTGGAAACCCTCGACAGGAAGAGAAAGAGGAAGAAGGAGGGTTGATTAGCTTGGTATTTTTAGATAGACTTTTAATGGAATATTTGTTAAGCTTTCTTCCACCCTGATTCCCCCCTGCCCACTGTCTGGGTTTTGTGCGTGTTTTTTTAATGGCTAGCAATGCATCACAGTGCGGCTGCTGTTTAAATATTTGCCTGAAAAAAATGTAGTCTGTGCTTAAGAAAAGTGGTTTGGCACAAACTGGACATTTTCAAACATCCATTTACCAGATGGATCACTTTGTTCAATTACAAAGAAAAAAAAGATGGTGAAGGAGTTGAAAATCGAGTGGAATGTTCCTAAGCACACAGCATTGTTTACTATCTGCATGTCCCCTGGCATCCTGTGAGAAACTATCAATAGGCTCTTCAAAAAAGTTCCTTTCCATTAAAAAGTCTGCAGTTTTAACTATAATAAAGAGGCAGTAAATATATTCTACAATAGCATGATGGAAAAATGTGCTAAAGTATTTCTATAAATCAAATGTAGCAGTTTGGCATTAGCTCTGAGGCAGTAAATTTAGTAAATTAGGACCAGATGATTTTAAAATAGAATCTTACATAATTTTCTAGCGTGATATATATTTTTTTTTAATTTAACATAAGTTTGTCTGTCTTCATAAAGTTATCTTGACTGCTACCAGAATGTGGCTCAGTCTTTAAGGACCCTATTTTTTGTTATTTATCAAGTGTAGAATGTTTTAAATAGCAAATTAAGACGTGGAACAGATTTCTCAAAAGACAGAAAAGGACATAATATGTACTGATCCACATAAGGGGTGGGGTGCTTTGTATCCCTGATGCCCCTGACTATTTCACTCTTATTATTTTGATTAATGATAGTCTATTTCTCTATTCATCTTCCTTTTTTTGCCCTCCTTCCCTTTTCCCACAAATTCAAGGACATGTCTCCCTCCATTACTCCCTAGAGTGTTTACAGCTCCTATAAAAGCAGCTTGGTCTGACAGACTTCTCCCTCACCCACGCGCTTAGGTCAGGAGTCAGCATTGGGGACCTTCGTTTCTTATGCTATCCCACTTTTGATCTCTGCACCAGAATATTCATCTCTGAGAAATAAGGAAAATGGAATTATAAGAAGAGTCCAAGGAGCCTAACTACCAGCTTTAGCCTAAACCTTTTGGCCCTATCCATACATACATGCACAAAACCTGCTCTCCCAGCACACCTTTGACTTTCACATTTCTGAGCCAACATTTACGCCACCAGACAGTCACATCAGACCACTGCTTATGTTCTGAGGAGAGGGATTGCACACATATGTCCTCTGTGGTCTTCTTTTTGGGCAAACACTCAGCCACACCATGGTCTTTCACTGGAGGCAACAACTTCTGGAATTGGTACTGTGGAGCCATCCCACAGCAGCTGTGCTCACTACAGTGCTACAGTGGCTGACTCGGGACAGCACGACCAAGGGCCTTTTACAGTGCACACCTATTGTCTAGAGAGCCAGAGCCAACACACTCTATCTCAGAACTCTGAAGATAAAGGAGGGTCCCTCCAGTACCCTGACTCATGGCTTCCAGACAAACATACTCCACAGCGTTATGACACAACAAAAGAACTAAGCCCCTCCTCAAAAGCTGTAAGAACACGTGGAGACAGATCTTTACAGCTCCCAGACAGGGCTGAACTCTGAGGATGTGAGGTGTCAAATCCTCATGTCACTTCTTATGACTCAAGCCCTCATCAGACTTCAGAAGCAAACACCATGAGTCAGCTGGGATGCGAGGGAAAGGGCAAAGGCAAGAACAGAGGTGTTAAAGGAGAGGCCAGCAAAGAGTTGTCAGGAGCCTTCCTTTCATATGATCCAGAGACTGGTGCTTCCATCACACATGCAGGTATCCAGACTGATGCAAGCAGAAGAATAACTGTGGTGAATACTCGTGAGGGCTGAGTTATCTGCAAGTGCTGTCTCCCTCAGCAGAGGCAGCCTACTGTGAGGAGCCAGTGAAGTCTTTAGTCCAAGGCTTGGGATGCTGCATGGCATGTGCCAAATCCTTGTCCCAGTGAAGATGAGAGAAGCTTTGCCAATGAGAACATGCTCTGTCCTTTTCACCCTGCCTTTGGCTACCCTGTTGCTGGAAGCATTCAGAGTTCGCAAATGATAGCAATGGAAAGGAGAGGGAATGGAGTTCCCACGTTCCTTCTCTTCTAGCATTGTTTCCTGAGAGTCCTGCAACACACAGCAATGCAATGATCTTTTCTCTAAATGGCACCACACTGAAATGCTTGTTAAAAATAACAGAAGAGAAGGAGGGGTTTGAAAGTCAGTCATTTTCCTTTAAAGAATGATTTTGAGAGAGTAGACCATAAACAGATCTAGATGGCAGCAAAGAAAACCATTTTTGGCAGTTTTGTGGAGATGCAAATTTACACTGAGTATGACACGAGAGCTTAAACACCAACACTCAAAAAAGAGAAAAATAAGTCAGACAGTGTGAGACATTTCATATGCTGTTCTCTGTTGTTATGGATATCAACTGATCTCCACAGATCTGTTTGAAGCAAAATAGAGAAAAGATGACTGCTTTCCTATCTTATATCCTCCCTCCAAACACCTCCAAAAGAAGGAAATTTCCTTGAAATTCCTCAAGCTTCAAAACACGTTCAAGCTGGGAGTTCATGGGAAGCTTGGCAGTAAAGGCAAAACAGAACTTTCCCCTTTGTATTTTTTTTTTAAATCCCAAACTTGCATTTTATTAAAGTTTTATTTTTGCTTCTCTTCCTACTGGATGAAACTGGCTGCTGGCTAGTGAACAACTACTGAGCTGATGGCCTTACCAGAGAGAAATGCTTTTGGTTTGAAAGAGTTGCTGCTGAGAGATGGGGAGAGAGAAAACGTGAATATATAAAATATAACAACAGCAAATAATTTTGCTAAAAGAAGTGTGGGAGATATGCAACAAAAGGTTCCTAAAAACAGAGAGAACAAATATAACAAGCTTTGTAAGAAAAATGGACACAGCCATCTAGTCCAGTCACAGGACAAGTCCTTGAATGATGTGTAAAACTGATGGACATATTATGGTCAGGAGAGACTGTATTTTTGGGTTATTTTTGATGTTTTGCCAAGTTAAAGTAGTGTGCATTCTGCAAACTGGAGGAAGGAGACAGTATTTAGACAAGGCTTGCTTTGGTCCTGACTCTCAAAACGGGGTTAAGACACACAAACGCTCTGAACAGAAGATTCATAGGATTTCAAGGGTTTTTAGGCAGTATTTAAAATCTATCTAATACATGTGTGAGGAGTGCAACACACATCCCTCTTTATACACCATTTTTGTAGCTTCATGCATCTGTACAACCTCCTTTCTCACAAGTTCAGAGCAAAGTACTGGCATGTGTGCTTTGAATTGGGGCTCTCCACCCTGCCAACTGCAGAACTGGGAAGGCAGGGGGAGGGGAAGGACAGGCAGGCGGGAAAAGTAGACAGGAGCAGGGCACCACAGACTGGAAAGAGCAGAGCTGTGTGCTACCCTATTCAAGAGAAAGCTTCTGGGGATGAGAGTTGCTGCAAATTACTACGTGTGTATGTGAGGAGGTGAGAGGGGTTGCACCTCCTGAGAAAAAACTTGCTGATCTTAGTCTACAAAACCTTACCTTTCTAGAGTGTTGCAGGAAAGTGAACTTTTTTATTCCTGTCCACTGTTTCCTACTTAATTGTCCACACTCACTCCTGCTTTCATTGAGAAACTCCTTTGCAGGTGGGTTATGTGCCATTTGAGTCAGGACTTTGTTCCCACAAACCTAGTATACTGAATGCACGTATTCAAAAGAGCCTGGGGTGTTTCCAAACTGGGCTCATAGTGCTGCGATGTGCTAGATGACTTACACAAAAAAAACCCAACAAAAACCCCTACAACTCAACCCACCCCAAAAACCCCCAAAAACCCCCAACCCAACACCAAACCAAGCCAACAACAACAACAACAACAAAACAAAAAAAAAAAAAAAAAAAAAAAAAAAAAAAAAAAAAANCAACAACAACAACAAAGAAAAGAAAAACTTTACTCAATTTATTCCCATTTTAACACTTTTAATATCTAGTGGAACAATGTAACATGTAACATGTTCCATGTGAATAAAATCCCAGCTCTGGAGTTTTGCCCAAAGTGAGAAAAGTTCAAGTAGAAAGTTCAGGTAAAGATCCGAGCTTTTGGATACCAGCACTATGACTTCTTACAACTGCATGAAAAGGTTAACATGTCTAAGCTTTGAGCCCAAGTTTCTTGTCTGAGGCAATTCCGGTTCCAATTCTGGATTCCTTTCATCTTAAACAAGCTGTGATATCTAAACATACATTTCCTCTTGGGCAACCTCCTTATATCACATTTATCATATTTCATCTGCACAATTGTGAACCAGAGAGAACAGAAGTCCTTTGCAGTCTCCATAGTTGTGCTGTTTCTCAGTTTTTTCTTAGGAAAAACAAGAAAAACCCTTCTGGCATCAGTAGGTTGAATGGCATGCACGCCACACGTCTGGAAGCAAGCCGGTATTTTTTAACCCATGTATTATAAATATTCAGTGCTGGAGGGGAAAATAAGGGAGTGTAGCCTGCAAGCATGACTGTTAGACTGGTCTGTTTGTTTGGGAAATGAATAAGCCTTTGACAGTATCTCTGGAAGGAATAAGCTAGTGCGTGCTCCATGCTGACATTCTTTTCCCTCTCCAATCTTCCCTGCATACCTCACATTCTTCTTCCCATCCCAATAACATTGGTTCCTAGGCAAGCAGTCACTGGAGACCCAGTCTGCCACAGCCCTGCACCCACCTTGAAGCTGTGGGTTTCTGCCATCTCTGCTCTCACCAATGTTATCTGCACCAGCACACATACCCAGAGCTCCTACTTAGCCTCAGCTCTGCAAAGGGTGCACGGCAGCTCAGCTATAATTCATGTTGTCTCCCACAAATTCCTCCCCAACAACGCTGAGAACATAAAGCCCCCTGACTCAAGTGCTCTACACCAGCCATCTCCATGGGGAGCTGCTGCATGGACCTGGAAAAGCTTTTCACAGAACCACAGAACATGCTGATTTGGATCATGGAGTCCAACTCCCAGCCTTGCACAGCACCATCACCAAGAGTCACACCATGCCTGGGAGCACTGCTCAAAAGTTTCTTGAACTCTGTCAGGCTTGGTGCTTGTGACCACTTCCCTGGGGAGCCTGTTCCAGTGCCCAATCATTCTCTGGGAGAAGAACCTTTTTCTAATATCTAAACCTCCCCAGACACAGTTTCACACCATTCCTCAGGTCCTGTCACTGGTCACCACAGGGAAGAGCTCAGTGTCTGCCCTTCCTCTTCCCCTCACAAGGAAGTTGCAGACTGCAATGAGGTCTCCCTTCCATCTCCTCTTCTCCGGGCTGAACAGACCAAGTGACCTCAGCCACTCCTCACACAGCTTCCCCTCAAGGCCCTTCACCATCTTTGTTGCCCTCCTTTGGACACTCTCTAATAGTTTAATGTCTTTCTCATGTTGTACCACCCCAAACTGCCCCCAGCACTCGAGGTGAGGCCGCCCCAGGGCAGAGCAGAGCGGGACAATCCACTCCCTTGCCCGGCTGGCGATGCTGTGCCTGATGCTCCCCAGGACAGGGCTGCCCCTCCTGGCTGCCAGGGCCCTGCTGACTCGTGTTCAACTTGACATTGATGGGAATAATTTCTGTGGCACTGATTTCCAATGCTGTAAAAGAGATAAATTTACTTCTTTTCGATTTTATATTCTCTTTCTTTTTCTCCAGAATAAGATGTGTCCCTCATCCTGTTTTTATAGTCATTCCACCGTTTCCCTTTCCCACGTCCATTCTCCCCTGAGAAGGTGACCACCTGCTTCTCATAACAAATGAAAATTGTAGTGGTATTTACCTCCCTCCCCCTTTTCTTTTTTTTTTAACTGAAGAAACTTTCCAGGTTTTATTCACTGGGTCAGGCTGGTGGCTTAGTGACAGCCAGTGCCAGAATATCTAAATTCCAACCGCCCTCCATGATTTCTCAAGCTAACAAAGGCTGGATTCACTTTCAAAACCTTTTGGGTGGGAGGACACCAGTATGTTTCTTTCTGGCTGGCATTTGAAGTAAAACAGAGAGGACAGAAGGAGCTGCATTTATTCCCCTTATCTGAAGGAGGGTCACTAAACAGGGCCTTGATGGTTGACTTACAAAGTTAAATGAGCAATTCCTGACGAAACACTGTATAAAATGCCCTTCTCAAGAATGTGAACAGCTTTTGTGCCTTATTGTGAAAGGAGGTGGGATGTCTGTAAGATTAGTTTGTATATATTAAAGTAAATGTAGAATTCGAAAGCGAGGCAAGTGAACTAGCCCAGTAGTTAAATGGCACCTTAGATAAAATGGCAAAGGACAGGCAAATTTAAGAAGATAATTCTAAGTCACACTTTTTATTCTCACAATTTGACCCTTGCATTTAGATCTCACCACTACAATGACTGCTACCCATTCCTCTGTCTGCCAGGACGGATTTCTCATACTGCTAAATGGAATAGAACACTTAATAAGATTTCCATCACTGGTCAAAGAAAAACAGAGCAGACTTTGTTTTGGTTTGCTGAAATGCAAAATATTCCCTTCTTTGGGTGAGAATGAAATCTTTTTCTTATTATCTCCTAGTGAGGTGGGAGAGGGAGCTGTTCTGTGCAGACAGACACAGAATCCTGCCCACGTCAGTGGTGAACTTCTGTTAACGTTCTCCTCAGGAAACAGCAGTGTTTCATCTTTTTTAACAGATTTGTCCAAGCAAGCAAATTCCACCACTCTGAGTGTGTGTACAAAACCATTCTGCACCGAAGAAATTCCATCCACTGCATATCCGCTGAACCAGCTTGGGTAACATTATAGAGGCGACAGGACATGAGGCTAATTATGACTCCTTTGCTCAGGAAGTGCAGTGGCTTTATAACTGAATTAATTTTAATCCAAATTCCCCGGCCAAGTATCACAGCAAGAAGCAATGCAGATGCCGCACAACATTATCCAAGAGATAGTGAGACCTTTGTGAAGAGAGGGAAAAAAAAAAAAAGACAGATCAATGTTTCCCAAACACAGAGCTCACAGACTCTTCCTGAAAAGACTCTCTCAACTGTGAGGGAGACACTCTGCTGTGTCCTTCTTTTCTCAGATTATGTCAATGGGGAAATGGGAACAAGGGGATTTTTGTTTGAGTAACCTTTCAGAGCAGGATATCTGTCTCGTGTTCCCCTATCAATTGTCACAAGGTGATAGCTGGCTGATGTGCTTCAGAGGGTATTCCCTTCCCAGCCCGCTGGCAGCTCCGTTTCATGTTGTATCCCGAGGGCTGCAGCAGGCCAGCCGCAGAGCCCAGCTGACAAGCAAACCCTGTGGCTGCCCTGTCACTTCACCCGCTGCCACCTCCCAAACACCTCAGCACCCTAGCTGGCAATCAGGAGGGCAACGGGAAGACACAGAGCAGAGACATGATTAGAAATAAAGCAAGAAATTAACTCAGCAGGATGGGTATGAGAGCAGGAGACAAACAGTAGGTTGCCCAAATGAGCAAAGAGTAATAGTAATTGCCTTCAGCAAAAGCAAAGAAACAAACAAAAGCCATTGACAGAGGCACAAGACGAAGCCACAGAACTCATTTGCTACTCTGCTAGAATTGCAGTGGAATAAATATGAGGCAGTGAATCAAGCCATTGCTGGGCTGTGAAGCAAAAAAGACACATTCCATGGATTACCCTCCTGAGAACTTCAATAGGACCTTGTAGTTATAAATCCTGGCAATACAGCTCAAGTTGCCTCTGAAACACAGACATCAGTAATGCCTGGTCCCGGCTTCCTCATCAGCAAGTTGCATCGTATAATTGAGCTGATTATCCAAGGCAACCGACTCAAAACTTCCCTAGGCTGTGCCTGAAATACAATATTACATAGCAAAGGCACGGCCGCTGCCAAGGTCACCAAGAACAGCACAGTGCTTGCACTAACCACAAACGTGCCTGCCGCAATCTCGACTTCTCACAGCAACACAAGGAGGTTAGCGGATCACGTTTACAAATCTCTCTTTCAAGGTATATCTAATTCCTGATATTTGTGATAGACCATGGAGCCCCAGCATGCTGCCATCTCTGCTAGAAGTGTCCCACTGAGTGGGAGTGTTTCACCCTGGGGGAAATTAAAAACCCCTTCAAGGTAAATGGAGTAGGTGAGAGAGGGGGAGGGAGGGTGAGTGAATAAAATGAGCAGTGGGACTCCACCGCACAGGTGCTGTGTGATGGCAATCTCCTTTCCTCCCTGTAAAATACCAGCTCTTGTATCTGCTCCTTCAGAGTTGTAAAGTACAGCTATCAACACTGACAGACTTTGTGGGTTTGTGCCCAAAGTGTCATTCCAGCGGCATCTAAGTAAAAGTATTAAATATGAGTTATGGAGAGTGATAAAGACAAAATAATACAAACACAGGAACACTCCAACTGGAATTTCATATTAACACATCTGTTACCTCGTATTAAAATCAGTCAGGGACTTTTTACACACATCAAAAGCAGTGCAAGCTAAAACAAAAGCAGAAGGCACAGCTTCTCAGATCTGCTTAGGTTTCATGATGTGATTGTAAAGCATTCTGAAAAAACACCAGTTCCATGAAAAGTACCACTATTGGTGGGATGACTGGAAACCAGATGAACTCAGAGTTTAAATACAGGTGAAGTCAGAAATATGATGTTACTTTTCTTATTTTTGTCTCCAATACTTATTTGTTTCTTACTGATGTGGTTTTACAATCCTTGATACATTTGTCTTCCTGGCAATGGTGCCACAGAAAGAAATTATACAGAGCTTATTCAAGGAAGGGGATTTGAATGCTAGTCCAATACCATGCTAACACCTTAGCCATTGCATCCTCTGTACTTAAAAGAAGTTTTCTACTTGGAGTATGAACGGCAAAAAAACACGCAAAAAGAAAACCAGTGTTTCTTTGATTCTTAACTCTTCAATTAAGAAATGCTCCAAAGAGATTTGCATTCTCCTAATAGTAAGCCGGTTACACATAATCACTGGAAGAATTCCCTTCTTAATTAAAGTGGCCAAGGACATGGCATACAAGTGAGTTTTATTCTCCTGAAACTACCCAAATTTATTTGGATGCTGCACTTAGAACAACGCTGCCCTAAACCCAGTGCATATAAAATATCATCTGTTTCGCATTTCTTCTCGGGAAATCAGTAGAATCAACAGCAACAACAAAAATGGAAAGAAAGGCCCAGAGAAAAAACCCATACAAGGGGTTGGAGCAGCAACTACAGCCCAGCCACAGTGGCTTGTTCTGTACTGAAGAAAGCAGGAGCTTGCGAATTTCCGAGACTTATTTTGTACTGACAGGGACACACACCCATGAGCTATTAGGGCATGTGCAGTCAAGAAGACAGCATAGAAAAAAAAAAAACATTTTTGCATTCATTTAGTAAATCTGTACAGTACAGCCACATATTTTATGCTGGAATTGGAGAATGGAGGAGATTGCAGATAAAAGTATGACATTCTTTATCAGTCAAGAAGCCATTTTAGCAATAGGATCCCTCTCTAGAGGATTAGTCACATGAGAATTTAAGGATAACACTGTGCTATGGAATGTAGTTATGTTTGTAATCTGGTAGTACAAGATTACTCTTTGCTATTTTTCCTTAGGCCACTAGAAATAGCCTTGAGTCCATCTGTGACCTAAAAATGTTGGGTAAGATCCAGCTTGGGCAAAAAAGAGGGAATTTATTTCCTGTTCCTCTAAACAAGCTGGAGTACATCCCGTATACAAAGATTCCTATTATGTGCACCATATTAATCATGCCTGATTAAGAGATCTGACTTGAAAAGCATGGAGGATCACCACACATCTATTCTCCCCGCTCTTTCTTGTTCCCAAGATACCAGAGTTAATTATTACTCTCTTCCAAATAATCCTTATTTACCATGGTCACTCTTTATAATGGACATCCCCAGGCCATTAAAGCATTCTTGGCCTCTGGTGTCTAATCAGCGTTAAAATAGCAGCCAGGCAAAGCGAACACTTGGCATCTTGATTTGAGCAGTAGTAGCTAAAAAAGATCATCTTCTGAGGACAAATGAGAACAAAAATAATTGCGAAGACAGGAATAAAGCAGTGTTCAGCCCCTCCAAGAGCTGCATGTGAGAAAAATGCCTATGGGAGGGATGGATAGAAAAGGTTTACAGAATCACAGAATCTTAGGTTGGAAAAGATCTCTGAGGTCATGGAGTCCAACCCTCGACCAAACACCACCATGTCAACTAGACCATCCAGCCACATCCAGCTGCTTCTTGAACACTTGCAGGGCTGGTGACTCCACCACCTCCCTGGGCAGCTAAGGACACAGCATACAAGAGAGTTTTATTCTCTTGAAACTACCCAAATTTATTTTGATGCTGCACTTAGAACACTACTGCCCTAAACCCAGTGTGTGGGTGTAGCATGATGCATGAAGAAATTATTCCTTAAGTTCAACCTGAACATCCGCTGGAGCAGCTTGAGGCCATGTCCTCTTGCCCTGTTGCTGGCTGCCTGGGGGAGAAGACCGACCCCCACCTGGGTACAGCCTCACGTCGGATGGTTGTAGAGATCAGTAAGGTCCTCCATGAGCCGCTTCTTCTCCAGGCTAAACACCCCAGTTCCGCAGTGTCCCCTCCCAGGACTTGTGCTCCGGACCCGTCACCAGCTCCATTGCCTTTCTCTGGGCCTGCTCGAGCACCTCAAGGTTTGTCTTTCAGTGAGGGGCCCAGAAGCGGACACAGGATTTGAGGTGCGGCCTCACCCGTGCCCAGGACCAGGGATAACTGCCCTGCTCCTGCTGGCCACACTACTGCTGATGCAGGCCAGGATGCCACTGGCCTTCCTGGCCACCTGGGCACACGCTGACTCCCGTTCAGCCGCTGTCGACATGCACCCC